>JAMKPZ010000491.1:0-93000 GCA_024699675.1 Amphibolis antarctica | reverse complement strand
ATAACTTTTCAGTAATCGGTTAAAATCGAATTATCTTTAAAAAAATTCACCCTAATATTTAAGTTAAAAAATATCCACAAACATCTTTCAAATTTAATCACCGTATTGCTAATTAATGAAAAATTAATTATACACACGTGAATAAATTCTTTAAGTTAAAGGAGAGAGTTTTTAAATTTCAGCTGCAGCATGAGAGAAAGTGTTTTTAAATTTCACCTGCCGATGAGAGAGACTGTTTTTAAATTTTAACTGCTGTAGGAGAGAGAGTGTTTTTAAATTTCACGTACATAAGAGAAAATGTTTTTAAGTTTTTCAATTTCAACCGTCGCGATTGACGGATGCCTACAGAAGTGACTTCTGTAGGCGCCTATAAAACTCGTACCCCCTTTAAATACATATAATTTTTGCATTAATTATTCAATGGCACAAAAGAATTCTATCATTTTCCTTTTTGACATTTTTCATTGACACAAACACCCTTTAAGTGGTGAGGTTCTCCATATATTGGCCTCTAGATTTCATCCTAGCACTTTTTACATATGCTTTCACTTGTGACTTATTTTAAGCTTACAAATACCTTGTGAATAGAAATGCTTAACTTCAGTACTTTGATATCATGTGAAATATTTTATTTTACAACATATCAATTAATAATAAGTAAAGAGATTCATCATGTATGCATTAACCTACTTCCATCCCTACGTTAATTCATCAACATACAAAGGACTTTCCAAAAATCACTTGAATGTCTTTCTTCCAAGTATTTCCATCTATCACTGAAATTTGAGGTAAACTTTGTGAACATCAATCTTTTCCTACAAAAATACACTAATCATGCTGATAGTTTTGAACCTATGTACGTACATTCATTTTTCAAACTACTCAAAGTTAGAACCGAGAGTATTTGCTTTTAAAAATAATGAGAAATAATGTAAAATGTTGAAAATTTTAACTTATTATTTTTCACAATTTCTAAAAATACAAACCTCTCTTAAAATTTCAAATTTTGAAAATCTTTGGTACGTTATGTTTGTTGTAATGTTTCTCAACTGTATTTACTGTGTATCATGATGATGCATAGTGAATTAATCAAACAAATACGAGGTATATAATAAATTGTAATGTAAAAATTTATATATAAAAATTTATACAAGACATAAGAATTCATTGAGAAATGAAAAACCTCGTCAAATTGGGCAAAAACCTTAAACCAAAAATAAAAATGAAATCATCATCAAATGGAAGGAGGTGTAATGTAGTGTTTGAAAGGTGGAGGCGTTGTGCGACAGAGCAGTGAAAGGTTAAGGAAAGAAGGATGGAACGAAGAAAAGAAGACAGAGGAGAGTGGAAGACAAAAGGAAGAGACCAGTAATAACAATAGCAACAGTAAAAAGAAAACAACAAAAAAAAAAAAAATTAGTAGCATATCTCATCAGAGTCTGGTGCGGATCTCACATGCACGCCACTACCTCAATCCACCGGCGGTGGTGGAAGTGGTGGGGGGGGGGGGTATGAGACAAAATTGAAGTAATTTATTTGATCACCACATCAAATATAACTTATAATGAACAATTTGTTTGTCATTATAGGTAAAGGTGTTTGATATATCATTTCAAAAGGTGTTTGAAAATAAAGTATTCTAACTCCCCTGTAAAGAGATCTAAGTTAAGAATAATTTCCCAAACGATATTGAAATTACATAGTAAATTATGAAATAAATTTTTATATATAAAAATTTATATAATAATAATAATTTGTATAAGTTTGCAAAGAATTGAAACTCTCCGTTACCAAACGCACTTAAACGATACATTGAACTTAGTTAAGTACCCACAATTATTTATAAAATTAGTATAACATTTTTATGAATGGTGTATCAAAATCAATTGTATATTTAGAATTAATATATATGTTGTTTTTTATAAGCTATATATCAAACTTCTAATAGAAGCTCTCTCATCCCATCACTCTCATCACCATGAATGGCCAATACATGAAAGGGGGAGGGTCAGAAGATCGAAAGACAAGTCGACAACATGAACGGCTGGTAAACAAAGCCATCAACTTTGCCGCATGCAATACTCTTCAAGATTTTTCAAGTGGGGAGGAGATCCAAAACTTTCTCCTACAATAAAAGGCATATATGGCACAAAAATGCTAAAAGCATCTTTTGGTTCAACTTCAATTTTAACTTAATATAAATTCTTAACATCATTACTATTACGTAAACTCTCACGTATAAACTTTCATCATTTTAATTACCATATAACTTCAACTCTGTTTACAAAAATAATTCTAACTTCAATTTTATTTAACTCCCAAAATTGAATGTAACACTCCCCCAACGAGGCCAAAATTCCTTTCCACCACTTTCCATCATGTGTACAAACAACAATTAATTATGAATGCCAAAAGAGGGGAGGACATATTTATGACCTCGTTGAAGACCAACTTCCAAAGTTGTAGTCGACATGGATTTTTTGAATGCTTGCAATCAAAATAGTAAACTTTTCTTACCATAAATTCCATATGGTAGAAATTAAACAAGTAATCTAACATGTGCATGTATATATATAGTCTATATCTAAAAGAAGCATGCAAGAAAATATTTTTTTTTGTTGAAAAGTTATTAAGTTAAGAATTCACCATGTATTTCAAATCCTATTTTTCAAGAAATTCGAACTTGCAATCAAAGAAAAGATAAAAAATTTCTTTACCATATAAGTGCATCATTTAAGGCCCATTTGTGTACATCGAAAAATTGAAATATAAAAATTTAAGAAACAAAAAAGAAAAAGAAAAAGAAAAATTAGGAAATGAAAAAAAATTTAAGATTATTTGTATACATTGTGAAAACTCTAAAAAATTAATTTTAAAAATTTATAAATATTCTATATTTTAACATTTTAAACATAATTTCATATTTTCCATTAAACTACGAGTTTAGCAATGGTCGAAAAAAGTTTGATAAGATACACAAGATCAAGAGAGTACGTCATAATGAAATTTTCATCAACCATAAGAATTTTCTCAACCCAACATGTAAAAAATGATAAAAAAATTTAAATTTTTTTCACATTTTTAAGGATGCACAAACATTTGAAATTTTGAAATTTTTTTCAAAATTTTTCTTTTCTAAGATTTCTAGGTTACACAAACCCCACCCCCACCCCCACCCCACCATTGTAGTTGAAAAATTATAAAATAAAAAACAAATGGAGGTCACCCTAGGACAATTGAATTTGCATACACGACAATGTCCTTTTGGATGGTTTCGGATGCAAGAAAGAGAGAATTTTAAAGTGGGGTGGGTCAGAATAGAATAATGACGCAGATTCGTCTCCCCCATTTTACCTAATCCACCAACATCGTCAAAACTCACCTTTCTGTAAAAGAACTAATAAACAAGTTATAAACCCTAATTTCATTCTTCTACTATTTTGTGTAAATATACCACAGAATGACTGTTGATGCAAAACTTAACACTACTTGCCTATTAAAGAAAGCCATTTATGATCTTAAACAAAACTCAAGTGCGTGGTTTGGTAAATTCAACTTCGTATTACTTTATCATGGATTCCACCGACTATAGAGGAAGAGGCAAAAGACAAGTGTCGAAAATGTTAACCCTAAACTTGACTCTAATACCAACTTAGATAAGAGATTAGGAAAAACCAAGAGTGAGTGTTTTTTATTGATAACTAGTAAATATATATAGACTATGTATAGATCCCTAATATCCAAATACTCATTTACATGATTTACATATAATATTCAATAAAAGTATAATTCCCCAAAAAAACTATTTTCTGTAAATATAACTGTAAGGAGATTTTTGTAAAAGAAACATACCTGTTAGATCTGATGTAGAAGCAGAGGAGGGTAGCAGGTAACTTTTCCTGACTCCATGTGTGCTCAGGGGTCCCAACAAGAGTGTTTGGAAACGGAACCGATTCGTTTCCCATGAAGTGCGCGGGGAGTCATTCTTTTCGGCATCTGGAAATTAAATATTTAAACAGTCAGCATCTGTCTTCTCCTCTGAAAATGAGCATTTGACATCTCTCTTACGGACCACTTTTAATATGACCTTGTTTTGGTTATTAGATAATTCCTCATCAAACAAACCTCTACAACTAGAAATTTCTCATCAACTTCAACCGACTGACTAGATTCCTACTAGAAAAGCTCAGAGGATTTGGACGGATGCTATTGACGCCTACCAAGATGGCGAATTTTATCTGTACCTTTTTTGCTTGACGAAGTCGTGTTCTTCCCCTTGCTTTTATTTCTTACCTGGCTGTATTTGCTATTTTCTGAGCTTGTTTGTGACTTTCACACCTCTGATGTGACTTCATGTCAGGGGTTTCAATTTAAGTTCCACTATCTTAAAAACAATCTATATATATATATATATATATATATCTTACAGGCCGCCACTTTAAAAAAAAAGCGATACACACGAACGAAGCAACCTAGCTCTTGTCGGTTCTCAACTCTTTTGTTAACATCTCTAATCCATTAGAAGGATGCCAGCCTAACTTGAAAAGCTAACAAGTCGAAATTCCATAATATTTTCCGGATAGAGCTGCTGCGTCCACTCTTCACGGCTTCAGATATGAGTGATTCCTTTCTGCAGATATGAACAAATAAATAAGTACAGGAGATGATACTCTCAAGACAAAAAAAAAAAAAAAGAGAGAAAACGGTGGTGGTGGCAAGAGTTGGGCGTGCAGGCGGGAGGATGAATACAATGCACAGATCCATTTGCACAGACAATCCACAGTCCAACACTGTTCATCCCCGGCAAAAACTGAATTCTCTCGTCAGACGTACCTGTCAAACATTGATAGGTGTAAAGTATGTGACGATGAATGACAGCATGCTGCTCATTCGTTCAGCTTGCAGACGTTGATGAACTTTTGCACAGCACTATGGTACTGGGTCCCCTGTGGAAGCAGCACGGACAATGGTGTATGTTACAAACATTGGTACGCAAAACTCTCGGAAAAGCATCGGATGGGATTTATAGCCCTACAGTCTGAACAAGAAAAAGTTGTTTCTAGCTGCACAGGGTGTGTAGTTTGACGATAAACCCCACCCATAACATGCAATCCTGTGTTATAAATTCTAAGAAATCAGTCATTTTGTTTATTGCCAGCTCATACAATAGAATTTATGATGCTAAGCAAAGTGGGATGGTTTGTGTGTAATTTCTTAAAGTAATTCTTTTTTCTGTCAAAACCAAAAAATAGGTAAAATTCCATACGTACCTTAGCAACATACAGACATTTACATGTAGAGGCTACATAAAAGATAAAAATACGACTTAAGTAATGTGGCACTAAACTCACACTATAATAATCTAACACTCCTCATGTTGGAGTATAGATGCCAATCATGTCTAATTTGATACATAAATAATAAAACATTCCAATACTCAAATCTTTGATAAAAATATATTTTTCTAAAGATTGAGTGTAAGATGTGGAAATGATTCCATCAATCACTATATCTTGAGAAAAATGACAGTCTACTTTATAATGCAACATCCTCTTGTGAAAAGTGAGATTATTGGTAATGAATGTTGTTGCTTAATCATCACAAAGCATCTTCCTAGGGGTCTCAATACTAAAGCTAAGCTCTGTCAAAAAAAGTCTGACTCACATCATTTCAAATTTAGTCTGAGTGATGAACCTATACTCTACTTTTGCAATAAATCTGAAGATACATTCTATTTTTTACTTCGCCATATCAAAAAGTTGTTCTCAATGCATGCAAGATAACTAAAGGTGAACTATACTCTAATAGTAACATGACCATGAGTGGCCATTGTCGAAGGATAAATAATTGGACCTAGAGCTGGAGAGATCCTAAATGCTTTGGAGAAGGTGGTTTGAAGATTAGGTACTATGCTACTCTTCGATATCTACATGCAAATCTAGCTAGATAGCAACTATTAGCTTATCCTAATAGTATAGAAGTTTCTTGACATCAGTTGTCAAGCACTAATGAACCTCAAGTTCATCAATAAGTGCACAGAAGGTAGTGAATACTCTTAGATTGTCTACTCCCTTGCTAATCATAAAAATATGCTTATAGATATCAAAAGCATGATTGATATTCTTCTCATGTTTTTAGATAAATTGTAGCATATCCTAAATCTTTTTGGCAAGCTCTAACATCCACTCTATCCTATTAGTCAATTACAAAATGATTATGACATCAGCAACACACTAATTTTCATCTGAGTCCATGACATTTGACATAGGGTGAGTGACATGCTTCAGGTGACAATGAGCAAGGAGAAACTTGTTGAAACTAATGTGACCATAGTAGATAGTTGTTCAATTTAACTTTTTTAAGTATCATTCAAATGTTTTGTAAGGAGATCATTGGAATCCATCTCCGAGGAAAATATTGAATTAGGTTAAAGTCTATGGCCATGCAAAGTGGAAGGGGAAAAAAAAGATTGGTTGGAGTGGTAGAGCCTATTAGGGTTTCAATTTACAAAGCAGCACTTTCTACTGGTTCATTTTTCTTGGGGCTCCATTGGAAAATGAGCTCTTTCTGGCATCCCCTCTCTGATGAAGTGGAAGGTGTAGTTGAGGGGGACAGCATACCATTCACAACAATGACGAATTAGCAACAATAAAAGCAAAAGCAATAGCAGAATCCATCACCTTCGCCATTGAGGGAGACAAGGCATGACAATGATGCACAACTTACAGAATTCTTGTCTTCATTCATACATTATACACCAACAATACTAGATGAGTTGGTGGAACCTTGGAAAGAGTGATTTCTAGTCTCCAAACTTGAGCCGAGCAACATTAATCATTATCACTAGTTAATCATACCTGGTGAACTGGTGGCCTGAAAATATGACTGAGGATAAGTTTGGATGGGCCAGGATATGACTAAAGATAATTTCGGATGACTCAAAAAATTCCAGCAAGTCATCACTGGTTGCCCAAAGGAAAAAATTCGATGGACCAGAAGGAAAGTGTCAGTGGACAGAAAGATACCAGAAGGTAATAGTAGAATACTTTTGGTGGACCAAAAGAAATAGATTAAGAACATTTCAGAAGGTTCAGAAAAAGTTTGGGGATACTTCTGGCGACATGACCGAAAAGGATTGATGTATTGAAAAGTGTTGGCTCTAGGATGAAACAGACAGGTGAATGATGATCTGAATCGGAAAATCAACCAAACTTTGACATCAATTGTTACAATCAAGGAGGGTGAATAATGAATTTTAAATAAAAAATTGAATAAAATTGTGCAATTTGCAGAAAACAAGTTTTTTTTTAAAGATAATAACCCCATAATTTTAATTTTATACATCAGACTGAGGTTGTCGGCAGAAAACAAGTTGATCAAAACTGTACAAGTTCAGAAATCATGCAAAGCAATAATCAAACCACATAAACACAAAGAATTTATAGTATTTCACAACAAACTCAAAGCTAGTCCACTCTCCTAGCAATCCCACTAATAACTCCACTATTTCTGGTGTTATTTAGGGGTTAACACTCTGACCCTTACAAAAGCCCTGGCTAAAAACACCAAGTCAGCCTTCTCTTCACCAAGAGAAGCCCTCCTCACAATCCAAGGAACCCTCACCATACCTTGGCGAGATAGGTTTCAATTCTAAATCTAAACTGTAACAACAAAAATAGTAAAACTAATTTTTACTCCTTGTAGTGTCTTTGAATAACTTGATTTAAACAATTTTGTGATGTTCAAAGGCTTATGACGTTGCATCTGAGTTCTCTCCAAAGCTCTAGTTGAAAGTGATGAGTTGTAGCTTGAATTGAATTGTTGAATCAAAAGAAAGATGGGAGGGGTGTACACAAAAGGAGGTTCTGTTCATGGTGAAGGATACTCAAAAGAATATTGACAAGATTTCAAAAACGTTTAAATCCAAAGATGGAATGAAATCAACATCTAATCTAAATTCAAAAACTTACCAAAGAAAAATTAGAATACAAACTCAAGAATTAACAGTACTTTTAAGTTTAAATTTTATTGTTCATATAAACAGTGAAATCAACTTAATTAATACCAGAAGGAAATTAGAAAAATTTGCCTAAGATATCTTTGATAGTCCAATGGAAAAGTTCTAGTGGCCCAAAAGAAAAATACAGATGGTCCGAAAGGCAATAAGTTCGGATGACTTGAAAAAATGACTAAAGATAATTTTGGTGGACCGTAAGAAAAGTAGCAGTGGCCCAAAAATATGACTGAGGATAAGTTTGGATAGCCCAAAGGATGACTAAAAATAATTTCGGATGATCTGAATATTTTCAATTGAGTTATCACCGGTTACTCAAATGAAAAATGAACTGAAAGGAAAGTGTACTGAAAGATACCTGAAGGTAGCAATAGAATACTTTCAGTAGATTCAAAGAAACCGTTTAAAAACATTTTGGATGGTCCATAAAAAGTTTAAGGATACTTCCAGTTACCTGACAGAAAAGGATTGATGTACCAAAAGGTGTCAACTAGAATGAAACGGATAGGTGAGCCAAGATTTGAAATGGATAGGTGAGCCAAGATTTGAAATGGATAGGTGAGCCAAGATTTGAACCGAGAGTCTATAAAATCTACTATCCAAAAAGATAACCTAAAAATGGGTATCCAAATGTAAAAACAGTGATCCGATTTTAATTAAGGGTTAAGGCTTGGTATCTAACTAAGATAAAATAGTAAAAACAGCAATCATCTTAAATTTCTGTTCACATCCTTCTTTAGCTTAAATCTTGATCTTCACGAGCTTGTGATATATCTTGAGTCTTCACTTTTATGTTCTTTTGGGTGTGTTTAACTTTCCTACAATTAATACACATTTTCTGTCATACTATATGATCATAATATATTAAAAATCTTTTGTATCATCAAAACAACATGAAAAAGATTTTAGTTGAAAGGTCCCTATATTTCAATAAAACCTAATTGAGTAGTTGAAGAGTTTCCTACTATGTTATAGGCTAGATTGACATTGATAGTGATTTCGATGTAGGACTATTCGTTTCAATACTCCCTCGCACATGTTGTTTTAAGCCTTTCATTGACCTTGGTAGTAGTTTTGGGCAGGGACTAAGCTTGCATGTGGTTAACGGATAGAACACACAACATGCTCTGATACCAAGTTGAAAGATCCCTATATTCCAACAAAATTCAGCTAAGTAATTGAAGAATTTTCTATTATATTATAAACTAGATCAACACCGATAGTAATTCCAATGTAAGACTATTCATCCCAACAATTTTCCTAACAATTGCAATACAAAAATTTATTGCAAATGTTGCAAGTGATGCTTTACCATACTCTGAGGCAAGGTAAGTATGAGCAAACAAGGTGTTGGTAGAGAAGGGGGCACTAATGCTAGTTGATGACAGTGAGGTTTGGTGGTGGTGGGAGATGATGTAAGGGTGAATGGTGGTGGTGGCAAGAGATGATGGCTATTCTAAAATTTTAACCTAAACTCTGATACTATGTTAAACCAAAGTTCATGTATTCCTTAACAACATAAAGACCTCTCTCAATATATAAAGGCTATATAAAGAATAGAAATGAGTTAAACAATATAGGATTAAATCCACACTATACTTAACCATAATACATTGATGTGTTCTAACAATAATCTAACATTCTCAAACTTGATGACATTGCATGAAAAAATAATTTCTTAGTAGTTTTGAGGAGAGAAACTTGTGAGTGAGATTTCTGGTATTTTTGTCAATGGAATCCATTGACAAAAAAGCATAAAAACTCAAGCACATGGGCCCAGTGTTTTATGCCTGGTAAGTCAGACAACAGAAAATAACAGAAATTTTCTACTTATACCAATAGATATGCTATTTTCTGTTATCAATTGCAAAACAGTTGCATAGTGTGTTTGATACGAACTATCTGAAATGTGTGGAATGACGTGTCAACTGCAAAACATTAGCAGACAGCAGGATACATTCCAAAACGTGCTTCTAAATGTAATCCTAGCGTGAAATTACGTCAACAATATAAGAAAATTATTTGGGATAAATTGTAAGCAGTGCTTCCCTCAAGGCTAAAGAAAAAGAAATGCATCCAAGTATTCCACTAATGTCCAAACAAATGAGCAATTCACAATGTAATCATTGATAAACACAAGAAACTTGGAAAAAGATTGATCAAAATTTCTTCCTTTTTTTTGCAAAAGTTAGAAAGTTGCTTAGGATGGTGGTTACCTCCCAATAGACCTGATTGCAATCCATACATTGCCAAAATTCCAAGTCCTTCTTAAAGAGACAGTTGGGAATGATTTGAAAGCCCTTGGATGCTTCAACAGCCTCTTCAATGGATAGCGGTTTCTGAATGAACATTCCGTTGCATTTGGTACATCTAGACATAAGTTGCTCCTCACAAACTTTCAGGTTAAAAGTATCAATAACCTGTTATAACCACAACCAAACCAGCAGCAAGATTAGCATTCATTGTAGGGAAAAAAAAAAGGGTAACAGAAAAGCACATGGAATGGAAGAAGAAAATATCAAGGCTTTGGTGGAACTTATTATTCTCATGTCAACCACTGAGAGGGAATAACCGTAAGCATTGAGTTTGAACCTTCTGACTGAATTGAATTTAACAATTTCCATCCAACAAAAAATGTGATTCGTTGAGAACATTAAAACCACTACACAATCTTTTTGCCAGAATTTTTTTGAAGAATCTACACAGTAAATCAAATATCCAAACAGTTTTCCCAAACAAAAATACTATAAAACAATGCTGATGCAATTTTCCAGATATATATACCTCAAGTAGCTGCTCATTCTTAGGCAGGCTCTTAATCTTATACACTTGATTGGGTATAAGGTAATGGTACCTTAATAACTTGGCATCACGCGTTAAAAGCACTCTTTTTTCCTTATACGCTTGATCTATTAGTTGCCTAAGACCAAAAGAGGCAAAACATAAAAGAAACAGATAAGACAATCCTGCAAAACAATCACTTTGATAATTGTTGAACATAAATCAAATGTTATTTGTGCACACCTGACCTCAGGTTTTCTTGAAGAGGGAACAGCTGCATCAAATCCTACACATCTTAATTGCTTAGCCAAACCTTCAACCTGTAGAAAATGATATTAACTAAGTCAAGAATTCCAAATATGATATTTGCAGCTGAACGCACATCATGCTGATAAAAAATTTGGCCTTAAAAAATAAATAAAATTTGATATTAACAGAATGAAACAATAATACCATGATAATCAGTTCTTGCTTGCCTCAACATTAAATCAATCGATTCCAAATCAGACAATTATTTACAGAAAAGACAAATACAATTAATTTTATGAATGATTGCCATATAAAACTGCATATATACACATTAATGTAATTTATTTTTGAAAGGTAAGACGAAACACTTTTATCAAGAGATAAAATAAACCAAAGAACCTACTTTTTAAAAATTAGAAACCATGGAAGAACAAGATGGTGCATATGATGGAAATGAAAAGTAGCCATACCATTGATCATTTTGTGGATGTGGGAAGAAAATGGCAATCTCGTTTGAGTGAGTGGGTGACTACTTGCCATGAATGAAGACACTGGAAGAGGACTTTGTCACTTGGATGAATTGGACTAGAAATGGGTTCCCCAACCCTCTTTAGGCATGTTAGCAATGGGTGCCAACAGCATTATCCTTAGCTCAAGCTACCCCATGGTAAATTCATGAATAAGCTAAGGGCAGGGGATCAGAAGCACCGTGTCTTTTAGGTGTTTTGAAAAGGGACATTGGCATGCTACCTATTGGAATGGCCTGGTATGCCCACAGTGTCAAGGTGTAGGTCACTAGGCTTCCAGATGCAAGGGTCTGTCTGGATTGTCTTCTCATACGATTGAGGTAAGGCAAGGACTCTTTAGCAGGAGGTCATTCTTGAGAAATGGTATGATAAGAGGCAATTTGAGTAGCTGTACCCAATCAAAATGGTGAAGGAAGCATGGAGAGGGGTCTTAGAGGTTCTTGAGGTAGTGCAGGGCAGTTTGAAGAGGTTGGTGGGGGATGGGAGGTAAGCTAGATTCTAGAGAGATCGATGGTAAGTTATGTGAGTATTTTGTGACTCTCGTGACAAGGCTAGATAGAGATATAACTTTCCATCAAGATGTTGGTAATGTCAAGTTTACAGATTTTACTTGTCTTCTCTCTCTATTATATTGTGTGGACTTTCCATCAAGATGTTAGTAAGCTTCTGAGTTCTTCTGAAGTTTCTTTTAGAGGAGCCATGGCAGGAGTGTAGAGTTCTATGCAGCATCTCTGTTTAATATTCACTATTAAAGTCTAAATTTTAGGGTTACTTATTATGTAAGTGGGTTCAGTCCCACATTGATAAAGTGTTATTTAGTATTTCTATGTAATCTCTATATAAAGAGGTATTCTGCTTATAAATGAATAACATCCTACTTTCACCAATTTCTTAGTTTGAACATCATATCAAAATCTTAGGTTTGAAAGTCCAAAATAGAAAACCCTAAGTGAGGAGAACCCTCCTCCCAACTATTACCATTGTCGTCACCCTCCTCCCAACTATTGCATGTCTTGGCCTATCACAGGATAAATTTGCAATAAATTTGTAATTTTTTTCTTTTATTAAAATGCTTTGCTTGATTACCACTAGAAAAGAAAGAAGCCATACCATTACATCACACAGAAACTTTGGACATCCATCACCACCAAGGGATGGATCCCAAGGTGGAGGACCTTCACAGTCACAATTAATTCCATTCCGTATTTGAACTTTTGAGCCAAATAAAGGTCGTCTTTTTCCTTTCTTCTTTGAGATCCTTGGCTTTCTTTCTGACTCCTTTAAAAGAATGTGTTCGCCATAATTTTTTACAACTTTTGTAAGAGAATAATCAAATGGAAGAACATCCTTGCTGGAAGGCCAATGTGCAGTTGAAGAAGTGTTCAGTGAAAGAATTTCTAGGCCACTTGATTTGACCATATCTGGTGCTTGGCAAAACTTGATCTGCAATATATTATCACAAGAATTTGGCTTCTCAAAAATCTCCTTCAATCCACGATTGATATTTGGTGCATAAATGCTCCCTAGAAAGGTAATATGTACTTGTTCAGTTCTTAAATTACAAAAATGATTTAGAAGCAGATGATTAAAATCTAAAAATACAAGGCAACAAAATAAAATACACATGTATAAGCTTGCAATGATAAAGTATAATTAATGATAAGCTTGCAATGTGCAAGCTATTGCCATGGTAACACCACCCCTCATCTTAATTGGTTAGGAAGTTTGACTTTGTTAGAATACAAAGAGAATAACTTCCTTAATCATTAGGTATGAGACTACAAGAGTATATATATAGAGAAACATATAAATGGATTTTTAAATGGATCCATCATTCTACACCCAATAACCCAAATACATTCACACTCCCCCTCAAGCTGGAAGGTATATATTTAACATTCCCAGCTTGTTACAAATAGGTTCAAAAACCCTATGACTCAACCCCTTTGTAAGAATATCAACCAACTCCTCAGAAGACAAAGTATAAGGTGTGGAAATGATTCTCTTGACCACTAAATCTTGAATGTAATGACAATCAACCTCAATATGTTTGTTTCATTTGTGAAAAGTTTCATTATTTGCAATATAGATGGCCGCTTGATTGTCACAATACATAGGCATTGGTTCTTGAACAACTCCAAGTTCCTTTAGAAGAGACTTTAGCCACACTAATTCCCGAGCTATCTCAAACATTGTTCTATATTCTACTTCAGCACTTGAATACGAAACAACGTTTTGCTTCTTGCTCCTCCAAGTAACAAGATTACCACCTACATAGGTGCAATATCCTGAGGTGGACTTCCTGTCGGCTTTGTCACCTGCATATCCTGAATCTGAAAAAGCTTCAATCTTTAAGTGCCCATTAGATCGATATAGTAAACCTTTCCCTTTATATATGCCAACACACGTTGAACACCTATCCAATGCACTTGTCTTGGCTCATGCATAAACTGGCTCAACAATCCAACTATGAAGGCTATGTCAGACCTAGTGACTGTGAGATAAATGAGCTTCCCTACGAGTCTTCTATATTGTTCTGGATTATCTAACTTTTCAAAGGACGTATCCCAAAATTGTAGATTTTGTTCAATGGGTGTATGCTCAGGTTTACAGCCTAAACAATCAGTTTCCTGTAACAAGTCCAGCACATATTTACATTGGGATAGTACCATCCTCCCTGTTAAGTAAGAAAACTCAATGCCTAAGAAATATCCTGGTCGTCCCATATCTTTTGTCTAAAAAACTTTGGCAAGATGCGCTTTTGTCCAAGCAATACCAGCAGCATCACTTCCTGTAATCAAAATATCATCAACATACACGGCAAGAATAACATAGCCCCTTGTAGTTTGGTGGATGAAAACAGAATGATCCATAGCACAATGACGAAAACCTCCACTAAACATAACCTAACTAAACTTGTCAAACCATGCACGTGGACTCTGCTTCAAACCATAGATAGCTTTCTTTAATCTACAAACTTTGTACTCCCCTTGATCAACATATCCAGGTGGTTGTTCCATATACACTTCTTCTGTAAGGTCACCATAAAGAAATTCATTTTTCACATCAAGTTGATGTAACAACCATTGTTGGTTCACAACAAGGGAAAGAAAAACACGAATGGAGTTGAACCGCACAACTGGGGAGAAAGTCTCAACATAATCAACCTCATACTCCTATGTGAAGCCACGAGCTACAAGCCTAACTTTGTATCTGTCAATAGAGCCATCAGGTTTGTACTAAACAGTGAAAACCCACTTGCAAGAAACTATATTAGTATCTGCAGGACAAGAAACCAACTCCCACGTGCAACGTGACCTTAACACAGCCACCTCTTCATCCATAGCTGTTTTCCATTATGGTAGCTGTAAAGCCTCCTGATATGTTCATGGAATAGACCTAGAAGAAATACCTAAAGCAAAAGTACGACAGGATGAGCTCAAATGGTCATAGGAAACAAAGTGAGATATGGGATGTTGGGTACAAGACTTGGTACCTTTTTGAAGACAATGGGAAGGTCATCATCATTGGATGTTGGCACAAGTTCTAGTACATTGGGAGGAGGATCTATATCAAGGGACATATCTGGTGAAGCTTGTGAAGATATTGGAGGCAGTTGACACCTATGATACACCTACAGAGGGCAATGAGAAGCAATGTCATCTGCACATAAGTCATGATCATCAACTTCGTGTGAGTCATCCTAAGCAACACTAGAGGGAGCTTCCCCAACGATAATAGTGGTGGGATCAACATTAGTAATGACAGGGGTAGGAATAGTGGTAGGTGAAGGAGAAGAATTGGGATCTTCAAAGAATTGATTCTCAGAAAAGGTGACATCCGCAGAAACATAATAACGCTTAGTTAAGGATGATAGTTGCAATAACCTTTTTAAGTTCTAGGGTATCCAACGAAAACACATTTGATAGCACGAGCCTCAAGTTTATCTAAACCAAGTGTAAGATCCTGAACATAAGCAACACATCCGAAAACACGTGGAGTCAACTCAAAAAGATCTTTGGTAGGGTAAAGATGATGAAAGGGAACCTCGCCACCAAGAGGAGTAGAAGGCAGATGATTTACAAGATAGGCAAAAGTAAGAACAGCATCAGTCCAAAGGTATTTGGGAACACGCATCTGGACAAGGAGAGTTCGAGTGATATCCAAAAGATGGCCATGTTTGCGCTCAGCCACCCCATCTTGTTGTGAGGTGAGGACAAGAAGTTTGATGGATGGTACCTTGAGATGCACAAAAAATTTGTAGTACTCATAAATTCCAAGGCATTATCAGTCCACAAACATTTTGGAGTAACAGAAAATTGAGTCTTTATTTCAACAAAGAAGTTTTAGACAATGGTAACAATATTTTAACGATCTTTCAAAAGATACACCCAACAAACTCTAGAGTAGTCATCAACAAAGGTAATGTAATATTTATAACCATTGACCGACATAACACGACTAGGACCCCAAATGTCACAATGGACCAAATCAAACATGCAATGACTAGACACAAGTCGAACATGAGAAAACAACGAACGGCTATGTTTCCCTAATTGACACGACTCACAATCAAACTCAAAAAGAGAAATCCACGAAAGGGCCTGACAAAGCTTCTGAATAGATGGATGACCAAGCCGATGATGCCATAAAATAGATGACTTGGCCCGCACGAAGGTGCATCATGAACCAAGACATACACTCTAGTGCTCTTCTTACGGCCCAAAGCAATTCTCATCCCCGTTCGTAGATTCCGAAAAGTACAGTGAAATGGAAAGAAGATTACATAACAAGAAAGTTGATAAGTAATGACACTAATAGATAATAGGCTTACGGGAAGATTTGGGACATAAAGAGTGTTCTCTAGTCGAATTCTGGATGTGGCCTATATTGTACCACGACCAGATATTTGACAAGAGTAGCCATCAGCAACAGTAACACTGTGAAGATTGGGAAGGTTGTGTAAGCGGGTGAAAAGATCACAACTACCTGTCATGTGCTGGGAGGCTCTTGAGTCTATAATCCAAGGACTACTTTCCCTAGCTACCATAACCATTCCCATACCTAAGCTGGACACTAAGGCCGCTGTTGCAGAGGAGTTAGTAGCTTATAACTACATAAACTTTTCATAGTCTGCTTGTGAAATTTGCACCATAGAAGAACTACTTTGAGTGGCAGGTTCTAAAGATTCAGTAACTGTTCTTGCCCAAGCTGGTTTGCCAAACTTGTCCCAACATTTTTCTTGCAGCCCAATTTTCCACAATGCTGACATCTTGGACGACCACGTCCACCTGATCAACCTCGACCCTGCGATGAAGTAGTGGCCATGGCAAATTCATCAACAAGTGTTGGCTAGATCTTTGTTGTAGAAACGTGCATGACCTTGGCAAAGGTCTCTTCCAAGTTCGGCATACGATCAACAGCAAGAACTTGCCCTCTAATCTGAGATGACACTTCTAGACTCAAACCAGTCAGATACACAGCAGCTGCCAACTCCTCTCGATACTGGCAAATCACGGCAATATCGGCAATGGGAGGTCAACCAGATCCTTCATGCTGGGCGCATCATAGCAACACCCCGTGCAATTGCTAGCTCCATACTAGCTAACATCCAAGCTATAATAGTAGCATCATCAGCTAACCAGTCATCATAAACTTCTGTTTTATCATCAAGAGGATCCTTAGTCAAAGTGCTTTGATTTTCTATGAGCAATAACTATAGTTTCAAAATTTTGAGCCCACAACACACAGTGCCATTCAACTTCTCAAAAACTGGGACAATATTTTTTATCAAGGGATCATTAGTCCGAGAAGCCATACCAAAAGGGACAGAACCCCACTGCACTGCTCACCACCAATCACTGTGAAACTCACTAACGTTGCTCGTTGGGACAAAGGGGAACAGAGAAACGACACTTGAGATGACAGATGACGTGGAGGACTCGTCACCAACTACCGGAGGACCAAACAACACAACTTCCATCACGGGAAGCACAAACAACACATGAAGAGCCCTGTGCACAGAGGATGATGCAGCCTACTGCATTAAAGACGACAAACGACACGATCAAGACATCACCAGCCTCTCACAGGCGAAGACATGGCCACAATCAGCACTCTCAACCCTAGGGCATGCACGTGTAGAAGAAGAAAAAAGACGACGGAGACAGCGGGTGGAGAAAGGGTGGAAACGAAGGGTTAACTTAGTTTTTCTCTTGCTCTGATACCAGAATACAAAAAGAATAACTTCCTTAATCATTAGGTATGAGACTACAAGAGTATATATTGAGAGAAACATATAAATGGATCTTTAAATGGATCCATCATTCTACACCCAATAACCCAAATACATTCACAGACTTCAATTCTAAGATCTCGAGTTTGATCCCCTACTCTTTGTTGACAATGTTAAAATTATTTACTCTTTAAGAACCCCACCCCATAAATAGATTAGAGTTTTTTTTTTTAAAAAAAAGAGCTATTGCCATGCAATATCGAAGAGAAATTTAACCGGGTTTTATGATGAAGCTATGAGCCCTAAAAAGGAAATATAAGGAAGATTGGATAATTCAAATATTACCAAGATTTTTGTGGCCTCTTGTGGCACTGATATCCATGGAAGTCAGTTTTGGCGCAAGTTAGAAAACTTTTGCAAACATGTGTCAATTTTCACAGAGGTCAACACAGTATCTGCTAGTGTTTCAACAGTGGCAAGATTTCAGTTCATACATCTTTGATATTTTGGTGCCAAATTTTGTGTCAAATAAAGTTTATTTTTTTGTGCTATTGGATCTCACATTGGTTGACATGTGGTAAATTAGTAAATGTCGACCGATGGGGTCTTTTTTCTACATAAGTCCAGAAGCATATCCCCCCTCTCATTTCTTTCTCCATCTCAGCTTTCCACTCTTATTATGTTTCCTCTCCTAAAAGTTTGCAACTACTGTTGTATCATCAGAGTTGGTTGCCACCTTGCTGAAAAAGCTCACTGGAACCTTGTTGGAGTTGTTGCTGTTTACTGGAGTTGCCACTGTGATTGTCCACATTGCTGAAGTTTTTATGTAGATCTTATTAATATTCAGATCTACTCGTGTCTTTTAAACCTTGTATTAAAACTACCTATAACTCCATTAGATATACCTTTAAAACATGTATCTACCTTAAAAACATTTATTCCTCATTAAATGTACCTTGAACACATTTTATGCCTCTATTTTTCATATAAATTTTGTACAGAAATTCATAATTTTGAGCCATTTTGCAGACATCCATCAATTGATCACACTTCCTTCAACATTTCTTCCAAATGTTCAAGGTTTTGTCAAACCAAAACTCATCATGAAACCAAAGTTCAATTCCATGGTAATATCTATCATCAATCACTTTAATTTTTCTAGTTTTAGCTTTTTGTTTTGTTTTTTTGTCTATGGTATCTATGGTTAGCATGGAATTAAACCATCAACACATGAGAATGAAATTTCAATAATACATGTTGATTTTTTATTTCAAAGAAATGACATCGAAAACAATGTCGAATATGTAATTTATTAACAAAAGTTAATTTTCTTTACCATATTTCCACCAATATGATTCCAATATAACAAAATTTTACTGCTACATGTCAGATTTTCAACTTCCCAAAGTCCAATATGAAATCAAAGTTCAATACCTTGGCGCACAATAAGGATAGGACACTTGAAGTAAATAACAAAATTTTACTGCTACATGCCGGATTTTCAACTTCCCAAAGTCCAATATGAAATCAAAGTTCAATACCTTGGTGTACAATAAGGATAGGACACTTGAAGTACTAGATATGAAACTTGTATAGAAAAATTGTAACTTTAACAGTGCAACATCTGATTTAAACTATACAAAGCACTTTATATTGGAAGATCTCTTGCCATGATGGTTTTCTAATCTTGAGATGTGTTGAAATTTCATCCTAAAACTACTTGACAATAAGTAAATGAATTCATTATTATATAACTTTAGATTTAGTCCCTATTTTAACTAATAGAGGACTATGCCAACACTTCCCCTTACTTGTGACTTTATATTTATATATCTACAAGTGTTTATGAGTAGATATGTGTGAATCTATTTTGATATCATGTTAAAATTCAATCTTAAAATCAATTAAGAAAGAATAGAAGAATTCATTATTATAAAAGTTCAAATTCAGTCCTTATTTGAACCAATGTGAGATTATTCTAACAAGATGATTGTTGAAAAAAACTTGTTTCACAAACATCCCCACATGTTTGATTAAGGAAAAAAATGCTTACAAACTTGTAGTAACATATACAAATAAGAATGACACAAAATTTTTATCCATAAGAATTTTGCTTCATGAACATTTCCAATTTGCCATATGGAATGAATAAGACTAATAAGATGCCAATAAATTAATATCAAATGCAATACTCAAAGATAAAGAGAATATAAAGATCAAGCATCAAGGAAGATACCTTCACAGATGATGTTAGATATGAAAACATCAAAAATTTCCAGCAAGTAATATGCATCAGCTGCAGCATACAATATTTGTTCCTTTGTAAGTGGGCGACAAGACCAATCACTACATTGGAGTTCCTAAAGGTAGGAAATATACATCAAAGTTTGGTTCAACATTTACGTCTAGAAAATGTAAGGAATCATACATATGAAAGGTTCTATAAAACCTAAAGAATTATATCCAACAATAAGGTGTGTGTATGTGTGTAAATGAGTGAGAAAATCTAAGGTAATTGAGGAAAATACTATTAAATTGTCAAATATAAGAACTGGTAAGCATAGAAATAAAGTTGGAATAATAATTGATAAAAGTTTAAAAGATGAAGTTATTGAGGTAACAACTAACAAAGAAAGAAGATAAAATTATAATGGCTAAGATTGTGATAGAAAATGACATGATTAATTTAATTAGTGCATATTCTTTACAAATAGATTTTGGAAAAGCTATTTTAAAAAATTGAAAAGATTTGGACAATTTAGTCTTTGTTTGTTTTCAACTTCTTCTCTCTCTCAAAATCATTCTCTACGTTATTATTATTGTACAGATTTTAACATATAAATTTTTATCACCCAAATTACTATATAATTACAACCCCGTTTGCGAAATCAACTCCACTTTTAGTTTTATCTAATTCCTAAAGTTGAAAAAAGTTGTTCACAAATGCACCCTTAGTTTGTGGTTTACCTATTAGTGAAAAGCTCTTTATTAAAAGGGAATTAAATGGTCATATAAAAGAGCAAAATAGAAGATATGAAAGAAAGAATGAGAGATTCAGTCTTAAAAATAAAAATTCAAAGAAAATTCAATTTTAAAATTTATTGTAAATTGCAACCTTTTGATAATCAACACTTATTTTAAGAAAAAAGAAGAGTATTTAATTACATTTGGAAGTGATTAAAATTCTAGTCAAATAGATTTTTACCTAACAAAAAATAGATTGAAGATGGCCAAAGGATTGTAAGGTTAGGAAGACAAACATTGAAATAAGAACCCATGAATTAAGTGGTAAAATCCAAAAAAAGAAAAGAAAATGAAATTCAGACATAACTTGTTAAAAGAAGTATAGGAACTAGATAACAAGATAAACAAAGTTCGAAATGAAATAATTACTTGAATGAAAAAGACTTAAAAAAAAAAATTAAAATAGTCTTGTAGAATAGCCCCACTAAATAAAGAATGTGGTGGAATGAATATGTACAAAAGATAATAAAAAAAGAAAGAATGCTGTAAAACTTATCATAAATGTAAAAATAAGGAAAATTTAGAGAAGTAAAGTTAGAAAAGGAATGTTAAGAAAAATTTTAGTGAAATTAAAAATCAAACTTATAAGAAATTATATTAAAATTTGAACACAAAACAGGGAGAAAACAGAATATATAAATTGACTAAGACTAGAAAAAAATCTAACGATTTAGGTGAATATTAAAAATGAAGATGGTAGAGTTTCAGAAAAATAAAATAAAAGATAGATGGTGTAGGTATTTTTGTAAAATTTTGTTGATATAGAAAAAAAAGATGATAAAGTATCGAGAAACCTAGGGGGTTTGTGCAGCTCTGAAAGTAGAGGAAAGTTTAGGAAAAGAAAAGGAAAGAAATTTGGGAGAAAATTAGGGTTGTTTGTACCAATGAGAAAGTTACATTCACTTCCATAGATATAAATATTTAACTTACCCTAACTTTCTCTCATCCCCCTCTTATGAAACTCAATGAATCATTGCAGCCCCGATAGTGCACCTTGCCCTCTCTATTCAATCAATTTGTTATACCATTGGGAGAGCAATCGTTCATCCCAAAAAAAACAAGTTTGTCATGTTCATAATTGTTGTTCTAGTGGTTGAAGGTCATCGGTGCTACCATCGTTGCCACCTTCTTCATCAACAATCCTTTAAGGCACAACCAATTCCACCTTTTTTTTTTCTAATATCATTGCCCTTTCTATTGCAAATCAATCAATGTGTAGGTGCTATATGTAGGGTTTTCAATTGTTGCATAAGGTCAATTAGGGTCTATTAGGATAGTCCCATATTGATAAATATAAGTAATAAACTAGACTTAATATATAAAAAACTCTTTTATTTATAGTCAATTGGTTTTAAGATGAAATTTCAACTTAGTATCAAAGTTAATTTACACACATTTACCCGTGGACACTTATAGGCATAAAAAAAATTAAAAATAAGTCATAAGTCATAAGTAAGGGGGAGTATTAGAATAGTTCCACATTGACAAATATAAGAAATAAAACTGAACTTAATATATAAAAAAAAATCTTCCACTCATAGCAATTGATTTTAAGATAAAATTTTAACATAGTATTAAAGTCTAGTTCATACATATTCACCTATAAACACTTGTAGGTATAAAAAATTAAAAAAACCACAAGTGAAGGAGAGTGATAGAATAGTCTCACATTGATAAATATAGGAAATAAATTAAATTTAATATATAAAGAACTCTTCTACTCATAGTTAATTGATTTAACAGGGTCTTTCCATAGATATATGTTTTATGGGTTCCCCTTGTAAAGCAAACCCTCTATGTATGACTTTGACAAAAAGGCATAAGAAAAACATGGTATCAAATAGGACTGTATTTTAAATCCATATTGATCAATTCTATTGTAGATTTGTTTTGTGGGTTCCCCATGCCGACAGGATCTGATCTTTTGATTTGCTTTTTCATAAAATAGGACTCTAACATAAGGCATAAGAAAAGGTGGATTGATTTGCATTGATCCACGGGAAGTTGAAAGTTGACTCCAATGATGTGAGTTGTGATAGATTTGCTTGAAGAAATTAGGAATAATGATGTCAAACAAGTTCCTCAAAAAATTACAAGAGATAAAGAAGTGTAGATTACAATTAGTTTAAGCTAACAATGAAAGAAAGAAAGGGTAGATAATATGCGTGAATAAATTATGGAGTCTATGTAGGAAAATCGAAATTTATGATTTATTTCCATTAAAATTGTAAACATCTATACTTTTATGATAATTATGAAGTTTGAAGACATTGCAATCAAAAGTTGATATTTTTTGTCATATTCTTCTACTTTCTTATGAATTCCTAGGTAGACACAAATACCTCTAATTTTTCTAACTTTCCATTATATTTTAAAACTTTCTATTCCCTAAGTTTCTTGTGCTTTCCTAAACTTTCTTTCTAACGATTTCTAAGGACACAAATAGTCCCTATTAATAAAGGTATTAGAAAGAAAAGGAATACCTATAAGATATATTAATATTATAAAGGATAGTATGGGATTGGTGAATCCCCATGTTAAGCTCTTCCACCTCTTCGCAGATCCTCTATAGCCTTTCTGATCGTCAAGCACTGGGGAGCGGTCTCTTGTGGGACTTGGTTCTCCTAATTGTTGTGTTGGAAGAAAAGAGTACAAGATGAGAATGAAAGGCAGAGAAAGGATGTGATGATAGAGGTCCGTACCTCAAACACACGAGGGTGGTCCTCCCGAGAGCACTCCAAAGGAATACTAATTTTGAGATAAAATAGCATGCCTTCTACACAGACCATTGGTTTTATTTATAATAGCTTTAGCAAGACTTTATGGCCAAACCGTTGCAACTCCAAAAATAGTAAATCTCTCCTAGTAAATGACTCATAAAATAAGGAACTAAATGTGACTCCTTAATAGCAAACATAAATGACTCTAAATACCCAATTCCTCATGATTTGCCATTACGGATCATAACAACTCGTTCCCCCGTAATGAAAGTGTTGACCTCAACGTTGGGCATTGGTTGCTTCAAAACTATCTCTTGACCCCTCATACTTGGGGACATGCGGTTGATATCACGGTTAGTCTCGGTCAAGCATTTGGTCTTTCACAATTCAGGTTGGGAGTACAAATGTTGTACTCCTATGTGCCAACCAAAGCACCTAAGAAATATGGGTTGGTTGTCAGCCATCTTGGCCAACATCCAACCTCCCCAGGCGGAAGTCTCACTTCATTTTCCGCCTCATATGTGGCAACCAGGATTGGCCCTCGCCGCTTGCAAACATTCCCCAGGTGCAGGTGGGCTGGCATTCAGTCGCATTTCTTTAAGTCACTTTCTGACATCATCAACCTTGTCTGTGGCATTACCTCTCTCTCACACAACAGACTTTATTGAATCTCTTCTCGCACAACAAACTCATTACTTGCCTAATGATTGCTGGTCAACCGATAGTTCCATCACCTAGACAGAACTTCCACCAATATTTGATGTTTATCAATAGAAGTTCCGTTTTTGTCAACGCTTCGTTAATGACATTTCCATTTTTGTTTAGGCCCACCGTAAAGTAAAGCTCGTAATGTTACAACCAACCGTAGAGTAAGGCTCGTAATGTTACGGTCTGCTGTAGAGTAAAATCTATAATGTTATAACCAACCATAAAGTAAGATGTGTAATGTTACAACCAACCGTAGAGAAGACCCATAATGTTATGGCCCGTCGTAAAGCCCATAATGTTACGGCCAACCGTAGAGTAAAATTTGTAATATTACAGTCAACCGTAAGGTAAAACTCGTAATGTTACGAGTTAGTCTTCTTAGAGCAAACCAGCTGCTTGACCCCATGTAGTCGTCTCTGATGCACTTTTCAGAGGCGTAAGTCCGATCCTCTTGCAACTTCTAATGGCCTTCCAAAAGTATTACAATTAAGACATCGAGTCCAAAAATAGACCGGTCATCCGACGATAGGTAGGCGGACTTCCGACCTATATAGCGGAGGTCTGACCCTGCCAACCATTCTTGATGCACCTCCCAAGGGTGTGAGATCAATCTTTTAGCAACTGACCACACAAGTATAAATCTCCAGCCTTCCGTGGTAGAGATGACGGAATTCCGATCAAAACAACGGAATTCTGCCCTTTTGCGCCAGTCGCTTCTAAAGCGCTTGGGAACTCACTGCAACAAACCAATGGGAGCTAGCCTTCCATGGTAGAGAAGGCAAAATTCCAACCAAAACAGTGGAATTTCGGCCCAGAGTGCCAGCGCCCCTCAACAATTCTAGGAGCGCAGCGAGCCCAATTGTCTCCCAGTCAACATAACGTGTACAACACTTGGCTTCCAACTTCACGAAACGTCATAACCTCAACCTATAAATAGATCCCCCTTTGCCATTAGAGAGGAGTTCGACTCTTTGATTTATGCTGCTGCTCGAGTGCTCAGGCATTCCAGCTCCCCAACGTTGACCACTCGTTTGTCTAGCTACCGACTTTCGTCAACAGCCGATCATCCATACACAAGGGCTCACCAGTGACGACTCCAGCTTAACCTACCTACAGGTTAGTCATCCTCTCCCCCCTTCCCACTAGTAAGAAGGGGGGAGATGGCTCTTTTGTTAGTAATACCGACCCACTTAGTCGTCCATAGCTTTAACCAAGGGAAGTCCTCTCTTCCCTTGGGGATCACCTATGATCCCCCCTCTCCTTCCTATTTTACGTGTACACCACCCGAGATAAGAGAGAATATCCTTAACATTTCCTTGAGTAGAGACATTTTCCATACTGCACCAGGCAACCAATTTGCCCGAGCAAGACGTCACTCTCATCTCATGGCTTTGCATGCTATTTTGTGTTTTCAAAGTCGCTTGCGAATTCTTTTCCTTTTCTTCGAGCTAGCTTTGATTTATCTATTTTGTATGCTTATCGACCTAAACACACAAGTTAGTGTATTGTGGGACAAAACATTGAACTCGGCCTCTGGTAATACAAGTTCCATGTAGCTGGTTGCTGCCCCTATGTCGGCCTTACGTCTGGCACCCTCATGTGCCTTATTTTTCTTTAGTCGTCTTTCCTTCGCACCCTTGTCTGATCTTGCGACTAGCTCTGCACGAACAATTTGTTTTGCTCTCCTACTTTGCAAGTGGAAGTTCGCCAAGGCTGGCAGGTTTCTCCACGTTTTCCGTTCTTTCTCTCCCTTTGCGCCATCACCCAATGTCTGCTTGTGCATCGTGACCTTGGTAAGTGCCCCGAGACCTGATTCGCTTTCAAGTCCTTGTGCGGCCCCTTCGGTCAAAGACATTCGGTCCCGGAAGTATCCACCAGAACCCCTAGACGTTAATTCCTGGAGGTGCAAGACCCCTTCGTTTTTTTTCTTATTCATTTAGCATAATACCCTAGAGCAAGTGCAAACCATGGCACTTCCGACATTTCCCGGTTGATTCAGCCGATTCTCGACCTCTCCATGGCCAGAACACCGAAGACGAATCCCGATTTTGTTCCTAGTAACCCTTTTATAAGCCGTTGAGAAGTCAGATTTCATCTGGGCTAGCTAGGGGTGCCTGATACCTTCCCTACCAGTACCCAGAGCTCATTATTCAGTCTTTTGGATAACAGACCCCTTATTATATTCGTCTTCTACTCTTTTAATCGGGATTTTTAGTATTTACTATGAAAGGTTTATCATTTCTTCATAGGTTTCCTTGTTTCTCCCTAAAATAAGGTGGCGACTTCGTTCATTTATATTCTTTGACATTTTATCCGAAGCTTGTATTCTGCTCTCGTTTGTCTTGAAGATGGCATTGACCGTCTATTGAGGGATTTGCCCGAGAGATAGCAACACTATCCAACCTCACTTGAGTCCAAGCAGGAAAACCACGTGCCATTTAACGAAAATCCTCCCAAGTAGGATCTTCTTGATCAACCCATTTGATTAACTAGTCAACACCTACCTAGTCACCTTGTCGTGCTAAACGTCGTTGCAGTAGTTGTTTGGGTTGCCCTTCATGCTTTACAACTGGCCAAATTGAGGGAATAGTGGTAGAGACGGGGATGTCCCCAATCTTACATTTCAGTTAGGAGACATGAAAGACAAGGTTGACTTTTACAATTGGAGGGAGACGAAGCTTATAGGCAGCTTGGCCAATCTTAGCAAGCACCTCGAATAGCCCGTAGAAACGAACGACAAGCTTGCAATAGCTACAGGTGCAAATAGTGCTTTAACAATATGGTTGTAAGCACAAGTATACCCAATCGCCAATGTCAAAAATCCTGTCAGTCCGTTTGCGATCAACTATGAGCTCCATGCAATGCTGGGCTTGGGTCAGTTTCTCTCATAAATGTTGCAGCATTTCCGTTTGCTTCTGTAAATGGGCGTCCATAGCTTCAATTGCAATGGTTCCAACGATGAAAGCAAGTGGTGCCAGCGACGACCGCTCGTACAGGACTTCAGAAGGAGTGGTGCCCAGTGTAGTGTGGAAAGAGGAATTGTAGTTAAATTCTACCAACGGTAGCCACTGCACCCACTCCTTCAGCCATTCACAACAATAGCAACAAAGGTACATCTCTACGCTCTTGTTGACAATCTCAATCTGCTCGTTGGACTAAGGATGGTAGGCAATACTCATAAGGAGTTGCGTGCCTGAGCGCTTGAAAAGTTCCTGCCAGAATTTGCTAGTGAAAGTAATGTCCCGATCAGAGACAATAGTGCGGGGAAAACCATGTAATTTAACAACATGATCGATGAACTGGGAAACCACTCCTTCCGCCTAATAGGGGTGGCATAACTTGATGAAGTGACTGTACTTTCACAGCCGGTCCACGACTACTAGAACAACTGAAAACCCATGGTGATTGGATAGTCCTTCCACAAAGTCTAGTGAAATATCTTCCCAAACCTGTGTCGGAATTGGGAGTGGTTGCAAGAGACCAGTTGGGTGCATCGTTTCAAGCTTCATTTGTTGGCACACATCACATTCGTGCACCATTTACTTCACATCACGCTTTAACCCCTTCCAAAAGACTAATTTCTTCACCCATTGGTAGGTGTGAAGGAATCCTGTGTGTCTGGTGACTGGGGAATGGTGGAGTTCACATAGAATCACCTCCTTCAAAGGGGACGAGCTACCCACAACAATGCGATTTTTGTAAAAGAGTAGATTGTCTCTTACCGCGTATTTGGTGGCATCAAGAGTGCCCCGATCCCACTACTCCTTAAGGGATTGCAGTTTGTCGTCATGCACATACAACTCCCGTAGTTGAGTGACCTAGGCAAGCTGTAAAATGGTGATAGAGAGGGACTGTAAGGGATTTGCTTCGTGGTGGGAGAGGGCGTCAGTGGCGACATTGGAGGCTCCGCGTTTGTATTCCATCGTAAAATTAAAACCCCAGCAGTTTAATCATCCATCGCTGCTGAACAGGCTCCATCAACCGTTGCTCCAACAAGTGCTTCAGACTTTGTTGGTCTGTGCGCACTAAAAATCGGCAGTCGAGCAAGTAGGGTTGCCATTTGTGAATGGCCTGGGTCAAAGTGAATAACTCTTGCTCGTAGGTGGACAAATTTTGTTGGCGAGGAGAAAGGGCTTGACTGAAGTAAGCAATCGGTTGCCATTGTTGCATCAAAACGGCCCCGATGCCGAACCTAGAGGCGTCGCACTCCACCACAAAGTCCAGCGAGAAGTCCAACATAGCCAGAATCAGAGCCAATGTCAGCGCCGTTTTGAGTTGTTCAAAAGCTCGAAGGGCATCGTCGCTCCAACGGAAATTGCCCTATTTGAGGAGTTGTGTGAGCGGTGCCATAATACTGCCACAATTCTATATAAAGCATCGGTAGTATCCTACTAGGCCGAGGAAACCACACAGAGCTTTGATTGACTGGGGTTGAGGCCAGTCCATGATGCATTGTAACTTGTTGGGATTAGGTCAAACTCCATCCGAGCTTACAATATGGCCCAGATATTCAACTTGTTTTTCTACAAAACAACACTTACTTTTTTAAACATATAATTGATTTTTTTTAAGAACAAGGAATACTTGTTGGAGGTGATATAGATGTAACACCCATGTGAACTGTAAACAAGGATATCGTCAAAAAAGACAAGGATAAAATGGCGAAGCCACGAACGAAACACCTCATTCATCAAGGCTTGAAAAGTGGATGGTGCATTTACCAATCCAAATGGCATTACTAGGAACTCGTAATGTCCATCATGAGTTTGAAAAGTTGTTTTATGTATGTCATCAAGATGCATATGAATCTAATGGTAGCCGGCCTGCAGATCTAATTTGGAAAAAAAAATTTGCATGAGCTAGTTCATCAAGCAATTCTTCCACCACCGAGATTGGGAATTTATGTTTAATAGTATGTCGATTTAAATCTCGGTAATCGACACAAAAACGCCATGAACCGTCCTTTTTGCAAACCAAAAGGATTGGTGACGAGAAAGGGCTATGGGAAGGGTGAATGACCCCATTTTGCAGAAACTCCTTCACCTGTTGCTCGATTTCATTTTTTTGGAAATACAGGTATCGATAAGGGTGACCTGCCACTGCTGTTACTCCTGGGTGCAATGTGATGCGATGATTAGCATCACATTGCGGAGGCATTCCATTTGGTTCCAAAAACACTTCGGCAAACATGTCAAGGAGTTGAGTTATTTGAAGATGATTTTCAGTTACCTTTGTAGGCTGACAACTGTAAACAACTACTTGCTCGTGTGCATCTTCCAACTCCTGACTCATATTTTTCCATTGAGCCTTTACTATTTCCGGGCTTTGTATTCCTTGCCATACGATTGTGTTCCCCTTGTAAAGGAAATGCATCGTTTTACGTTCGATCTCCCATTAGACTAGTCCCAAGAGTTCCAACCATTGCATGCCTACAATAATATCATAAAGGCCTATTTCCATTAAGTAAACATCAAGAGTTATGGAATGTCCTTGTCATTCCACCGTTACCCCCATCTCCTCCCCAAAAAAAGGGAGGCATTGACCACAGGCCACTATAACAGTCTGTCGTGGTTCTAGCTGTGCTCGTCGATGTGCTGAGAGAAGCTTGGGATCCATGAAGTTATGGGAACTACCACTATTTATCATCATCAAGGCTCGAGTACCATTGACTTGCACCCACAGATGCATCATATTTGGCCTTACTCTACCGGAAATTGCGTGGTTGGAGATATTCACCTCCTCTTGCCCTTGTTCATCATCTCCGTTGGAAATCAGATCTTCTTTTGTCCAGTCCCCTTCCAGAACAAAAACCGACCACGATTTGCACTGGTGGCCACATTCCCATCGTTCGTCATAGTTGTAGCAAAGGTTGTGTTCACAGCATGCACGCATTTCTACCGATGTTAACCTATGAAGGGGAAATCCCCCTTGGGTTTCGTGGGTAGGAGTCGATCGATTTGTGGTAAGGTTTTGAGAGCTACTTACTGGAAGGTTGAATTGTCACATGCATGCTAACTTCTCTTCAACCAGGAAGGCCGCACATGCAACTACCCCAAAACTACGAACCTACATCAGCTGGACCTTTACATGGATATTGTCCTTTAGGCCTCCAACAAACATGTCGGCACTATCCCAATTGCTAAGTTCGACGACCCTGTTGAGAAGTAATTCAAACCTAGATTGGTATTCGCACACCATCGTGGTTTGACGAAGATGTGAAAGTTGTGCCAATGGGTGTTCCACATCGCTATCCCCAAAACAAAGGATGATCACCCATTTAAAATCTTCCTAGTCCAACAATTGTCCACTGCATTCATACCAATCGTACCACTGGATTGCTTCAACTTCCAAGTGGAGACTGGCCTGCACCACCTTCTGGTCCTCGATACGCCATAAAAACTGAAGAAACATTCCACCCATAACAACCAACTTGCTAGATCTTCAACCCCGCAAAACACAGGAAAGAAAAAACGCATGGTGGACTATTGAGGCCCATCCATGGTTCCAGCAAAATGGCGAGAGCCTTCTCCTTCCTCGTCGTGACCTCCCCTCCTAGTCGAGCCACAGCCCGTATCGCATGGCCAATTGTGCAACTCCGACATGACCTCTAATAACAACTAGAACTGTTCAGCAATGTCACAACATAGCTCCGTAGTCTCCCTCTGGTGTTCCTGGAACATTCGGGTCATCATCTCCCTCAAGTCCCCTTCCTCCATTGTCGACATGGAGTGGATGATCGATGCCTCTGATACCAAGTTGTTAAGCTCTTCCACCCCTTCTCGGATCCTTCGTAGCCTTTCTGATCGTTAAGCACCAGGGGGCGGTCTCTTGTGGGACTTGGTTCTCCTAATTGTTGCATTGGAAGAAAAGAGTACAAGATGAGAATGAAAAGCAGAGAAAGGATGCGAGGATGGAGGTCCGTACCTCAAACACAATGGGTTGGTCCTCCCGAGAGCACTCCAAAGGAATACTAATTTTGAGATAAAATGGCATGCCTTCCACACAAGCCATTGGTCTTATTTATAATAGCTTAAGCAAGACTTTACGGCCAAACTGTTACAACTCCAAAAATAGTAAATCTCTCCTAGTAAATGACTCATAAAATAAGGAACTAAATGTGACTCCTTAATAGCAACGTAAATGACTCTAAATAACCAATTCCTCATGATCTGCCATTATGGATCATAACACCCCGTTAGTTATGTGGAGTCAATGTAGGTGACACTGACTCCAGCTAGGTGTTCATATGATCAGCTATCATCAACACCAGCTCCACATGGTAACCACAGTACAGAATGCTTCCATTTTGGCAACTGCTTGACTGTCATAGGAGTGTTCAAACCAGTTAATCTAATTGTCCCCTGCAAAATATTCTCCTAAAGAAAACAATGATTCCAACTATATAGAAAAGATTAACAATCTAACCAAGTTATTGACTTCAAACCAAATGAGTGAAGTGTGAATAAAGAGATGTTGATCAATTGAACACATCAATTGTGCCAGCAAATGATGTGTTCTTGGCTCAAGAACTCAGAATGTTCACATTAGGGTCTATCCTGATCAAACATTTTGTAGGACACTCAACCAGGCTAAAACTGTGCTGTTGGCAGCCAATCCAACCGGCCACCCCCACATCATCCATACTAATTGATTTTAAGTTAAATATCCATATTTTAGCATGATATTAGACTTAAAATTCCTGGCTATTCTTAACAGATACTAAGAGTTCGGCCCTTGACAAGAAATTTTCACATAAGATTTTCTTTATAACTTCTTATTGATACCTATTATCAGAAAACTTTTTATTGATACCTCTGTTGAAGAATGATGGTGAATTGACAAATTCTCTAGGCAATAAGAGGGAAAAAGCATAATCATGCATTAATAGAACAAGTTCACGGCCAAAAATATGATTTGACTTAGTATTGGTTTAAAAAGGGCCAGGAAACTAGAATAAAGACACTGATGAAATTAAATTCACATAGAATCATAAAAAATTAATTGAATCAAAATAGATAGAAAAGTTGTGCAATGAAGCTATTAAAGAAAAGGAACAGAAACCAACCTTTGAAAGTGTAATATCAAGGACCTCTTTGCAGATTGTGGCTAAACTTTTGGTTTCCTTTGGAATCTTTTTCACCGACTGTTTAGTTTGTAAATGATAATATATACTTGTTATATCAAGAAATGGAACCACCTGTTACATTTGAAGTATGAAATTTTAGCCTCTGAGACACCATACAACCATTAAAGAAAAAATTGAAGTTAAAACTTAACAATTGGGGAGGAGGGGTGTGTTGGACAATAATCCCACATCAGATGAGTACGGATGCTCAACTCGATTTATATCATAATGGGATCTCTTTCATCATTTAGCTGAGTTTTGATAAGAAAGACTGGTCTGGCCACAAGGGACATAGAAATTGTGAATAACAGCCAACCAATCTCCTTTAGAAAGATGAATTCTCCATCCAAATCTTGTAACACAAAGACATTTCAGAAACTGTACAGTTCTATTTCATTATGTTGTCAACTAGCCTACTGTCTTTTTTAGAGAGAGATAAAGAGGAGAGAGAGAGCAGAGAAACCTTAGTTACCATCACCACCTTTTATTGTGATGGCATGGTGAACACTCTAGTCCTCTTATATTCATCTTCAGAAAAAATTTGCTCCTGTTAATCCACTGCCTTGCTTTGTCCCTTTCAAAGACTGCTGCTAGATCTACCTTGAAGAAACCATCTCCAAGGAACTCGTTGCTGAATACTTCCTCCTCCCCATGCAAACAGATGACTGTTTGCATGTTTCCCTTGGTTGAAACCATCTCCCCAATGCCACTGCTGTCCACCTTTATTAAATAAAAAAAAACACTGGTATCAACTTCCATCTCTCTCACTGACCAAACCCCAACAACATTCTCTTCTGCTACAACTTCAGCCTCCACATTTTGTTCCTGTCACCAAAATCCCAGCGGCAACTTTGTCCTTCACATAGGTGACTCCAACTCTCCTTGTTGCATTTACTCATTATGTTGGCACACTTGTGGGCACCTATGTCAATTCAAAGAGGGGCTTGCATCAACAATCTCTTATATCGTTTCCATTTGCATAGGGCACCAACATCCTCTCTTGCAAGTCTCTTATGCATTGCCAATCTCTCTTATACCTCATCCTCTTGTTTCTTGTGGAAAATTTTCTATTAGGCTCACGCACACCAATATAGTCATTGCATGCACATCTTCTACAAACATTTCTATCGACATTCTCTATGATGGCTCACTAGAGGAGAAGAAGAATGAGTAGTAATGAGTTAGGGATCTTTCAACCAAGTTACAAATTAATAAAAAGGCCACGTCACACTTTGATCTATTGTTAACCACATAAAGAAATTTTTAATGGTAAACTATTGTGAAGGCATCTTGTCCCACCATAAAGCACCATCTTGATCTAAGCAAAGCTGTATTTTCTTTGGGAGAACATTCAACACCCATATTAGTTGCCCCATTACATCTTCCTTGATGTGTCTTCTGAGGCTGAGGTGCCAATTCATCTACTCTCTTTCCCTTTCAGCCACATCTACCATGGCAACACATGGAGATCTTGTTAAAGCAAAGATAGAAGGAAAGAGCTCGTGCAGGATTCCCTCCTACAGCCACCTATCTTATCAAAAAGTATTCTGCTACCCAATCCCACTTTGTGACTAAGATGTAATTTCATGAACTTTCGCAAAGGAAGTAGGCTGCAGCAAGAAACATAACCATGAGAATACTTAAGTATTGATCCTCAGACTGAAGATGCTGGCCATATTTTCTGCTGATAACGAATATCCATCCATAAAGCAGCTTTTTTTTTCCAACCATCAGCACCACTACCATTTACAAAGCAGAACCTTTTGACAGTTTAAACACATCTTCCCATCAAAATTAAGTTATACAACTAGAGGAGTCCAAGCTACCCCTCCACAGCTAAAATCTACTCCCTACAGTGGCTTGAATCACCACAATTGGCAGTCTAAAAATAGACAAATAGAAGATTGGCATGCCACCAAGAACAGCCTTCAGAAGCATGATCCAGCTCCAATGCTATGGCATTTTGATTTCCACCCCAACAGATGCTGTCCAGCTTAACAATTAGTCTCCTCCACACACACACACACAATTAGTCTCCTCCAGTCCCTTATTTTTGTTTTTAAAGTTGTTAGGAGTAAGACAAGGTATTTAGTCAGGACCTTCTCCATTTAGCATTGGAGAATACTGGCAATTCCATAAATCTACACGTAAGACACATGTATACCAATCAGAAAGTTTCTTGTGAAAATCAATTTTTAACCCAAACATCAGCTGAAAAAGTCTTATGACAAATTTAATTCTGAAAGCATGCGTTATTATCCCCACGAAAAGTAATGTATTGCTTACTGTAAGATAGAAACATTGAGTTGATGCTTGCCAATCTGCTAGCAGTCCAACCAACCATCATCTACTGACAGCTCCATAACAGCACAAGAATGCCTGCAAAAGCAACCCAACACCTTAGCCACCATACATACAGCTTCCATTCCCCTTAAATAAAGACCATAGAGTCCCACCACTCCTTGAAATATATCAAAACCCCATTCACGATGCCATCCACCATCATGAATTTTCTCATTTGAATCTGCATCACAAAGGATGAGAATGCCCTAGTTTGGTGAAATCCTTAGCAAGCCTTACCCACCACTCCATTTGTGATGCAACTGATGCCTTGAAGTGTTATAAAAAGCAACCCACTCCACCTTTGGCTTCACTCCACAATGGCAACATGTTTGAGCCTCTCCACTAGCTAGGATGGGCATCCAAGTTGGGCCGGGCAAGCCATTTTTGGTGGTTTGGTTTAATTTGATTTCTTAAATTGTATATCTTGGTTTGGCTTGTAAACATCCTAACGCAATATCACTTTGTTTTAGTCAATAGAATAGAGTGGATCAACCTAGCCTGAATAATGTTTTAGTCAATAGGCATGGTTTAATCAATGATTTTGGTACAGGCCAGACTAAGGCAAGCCTTGGAAGAAGAACCAACATGAAACTATGCTAAACTAAGCCCAAACACTCCATCTCCTTCACACATGGAAGTTGAATTGAAATTAAAGATGCATCATTGAACGTTTCTAATCTTCCCATTTACAACATGATTTTCCACCAAACTCTCATTTTCTAGGTATTGAAGAACACCTTTGCAATAGAAGAGTTCCTTCGAAACTCTACAACCACTCAAGCCAAATACCTTTCAAACTTGATATGGCATTTACCATTCTCAAACTTAGATGGTCATTGCAATACCCTTCTCCATGTCCCAAGCTCCCAATCACCTATGCACACATCAATTTCAACAATGTTCCAACCCAAAGCACTTCAAGCACCATTTTCCACCCATTGAAGCACTATCCGGTTCCCAGCACTATAGCATTACCCTCTGCAACAATTGAGATAACCAAAGACTTCCTTCTCCACATTCACCATCTCCGGATTGCAGTTGAAGGTGGAGGGAGATGTTCCCTGCACCTTTTGACATTGTCCATCCATCTTCGTCTTGCTTGCCCACTTCAATCATCAAATGGTAAATGTCCTTTGTCTCCCTACCATTTTTCACTAGGATGGACTGTGCTTGCACCCTTTTATAAGAAGAAGGTGAGCCACATTGAAAGATATTTCTAGTTGTTAGAGGTGGATTATTGTAAAATTTGAAAGTCCAAGGTAATAAAGTGAAAGTTGGACAATGTTTGAGGAAGTATTAAGTAATTTTCTCTTCTATTAATCATTGATTCTTATTTGAGTCATACACTCTTCTAGGTAACTGAGACAAATTTCTAAGTACCACAACCATCAATATAACCGTTGAATACAAGGTTTTTGTTATATTTGAGTTACAAAGACTATCAAATAGATCAGCACAAAACAATGTTTTAAGGCATAGAAGTAAATCATCAAACCATTTCTACCTGAGATAATTTCTTGCCACATAGCAAATATACGAACACATGCTACTAAGCTGTCTAGACAACTTCCTATCAAAATTCATGATTTCCCAGCTAGTCTAAACCTGGTACAAGTTGGAATCAGCATCTAACAACTAGTTGCAACAGTACAAGATGCTTCAAATTTAAATGAGCGCGCACGTGATTCACGTCAATGATAAATCTCAAATCATAAGTACGTCACATTTTGCAACTATTCAGTTTGGGAGAAAGCTTTGTTCATAAGTCAGATCACTGTTTTTTGGAAAAGGAGTAAGGACAACTTCAAACGACTCTCAACAGTTAACAAGAAGAGTTCTTACTTCGCTGAATCCAGGGTGGCATCCTTGTGAAGCAAATGTCGAAGAGAGAAAAATAAGATCCTGCTTCAACCTAAATCCCAGTTTGATCACATCCGGAGATACGAAAACCTCCCTCAATGGCTCCCAGATGGCCACAGCCGGCACCGCCAGCAAATCCACCACAAAGACGCGCACCTCCGTTGTCCTCGACAGATCCCGCATCTCGCACCCACACCTACAAGCGATCTGGAGAACGGCGACGGTAGGAAAATCCGTCAACGAGGAAGACAAGGCAGAAGACTTCTCTGTCGCGGGAACGTCGCCACGCTGCCTTCCGACGGGCTTCCACTCCGCGTCGAGCGCAACGACGGACGAGCGGCGGAGGAAGTCCAGCATGAGCGTGAATTCCGGGGAGGCCGTGGAGAATACAAGATGGATCTCCGCCGGGAGTTTCGGCGGCGATTCCATTGAGAGCTCGGAGGTACCAAACGAATTCTGCTGCCTCGATTGCCGCGGCGCTTCCGACGGCGTTCGGGCACGGCGGGCCGCGGGGAAATGCCGAAATGGTTCGGCAACGGTTTTTTTCGGACGGGCAATAATTTTGGATGTTAAAGTTTCTATTTAAATTTATAAATAAAAATTTACATATAAAAATTTTTACGATAATAATATATAATTTTTTTTATAAAATTAGAGTTAAAACTATTCAAATAAATAAAGCCTTAAAGTGGAGAGAAACATGAATACGCAAGAGATTTGTATATAATTGAAAATTTGAATTTAAGAGTTTAAAATTCAAAGAAATTTATACAACTTCAAGATTCGACATTTGGTATGTTTGTTTATATAATTTCAACAAAAAATTCTAATTTACTTCAAAAACTAAGAGTAGGGGCGGCAAATAAATACACCTTTGAAAGTAATTTTTTTCAATTTTAGGAATTAGATAAAATTAAAGTTAAAGTTGATTATACAAATGAAATTAGAATTACATGATAATTTAAATAATAAAATTTTATATGTTAAGATAAATAATTATATAAACACTAAAAAATAACTACAAATGAAATATAAACAATCATTACCTTACACGCTGTATCGTTGATTTCATTCTTTCCTTTCATCTCAAGTAGTAATGCCAACAAAATACAAATTTCATCACCAAAATCTGTCCCAAAAATTACAATTAATTGTTTTACTAAAAGACTGTTATAAAAATGTCATGTTGATTCAAATAGCGACTATCATAACATCAATGCCCATTTTTTGTACATTCAAATCCTGTGTTGTAATACCATGTTGGTTACAGCAAAGATTCACAATTTTTGTCAAAATATTGACAGCATTTAAGAACACAAAATATCGTTTATGATTTAAATGCATCTGAAATAAATGTTTGAAAATAAAAATGTTGAATAATGCCAAGAAGAAAGTGATGGTTTTTTTCTCCTCTTGTAACTCAGTTAAATACCATTCTAATTAGTATTATTCATGATTTGCATCATAACTTTAACTAAATTTCATTTCTCAACTAATGTTCTAAAAAAATGACCATTTAAATGGATTTCTACACAATTTGGTTTGTTAAAATTACCATAAGTCTTATTTGTGCTTATGAAATTTATAAAAATTGAATTGAAAGAATTAAATTTAATTCATTTCCACTAGTACTATCCATTCTTCAGTTTATGACAAAAATAAAGTTTAAGTTCATGAAGTCTGAATCGTCCAGAATTTAGCCAAATAAAGCTTCCTTGCCCACTTCCGTTTAAAAATGAGAATTTTTAATTCCGTTCAATCTGATACATGCACAAACACATTTACACTGAATTCATTTTTTTCTAATTAATTTCATTCAAGAAATGAATTCCGATTAATTCTTTTTTAACCAATTTCACATACACAAACACACTCTAAATTGCTATTAAATGGTAATAATAGTCATTTAACATTTTTCATGCAATCCATGTAATGTCCATTTTCCATTATTTTGGAACGTTGGTGATGACTATGTATGTATGTTCTTTAATCTGAGAAATACACAGTCCCAAGCTAATTAACAAAAATAGTGTAGGAAAATATTCACATTACTTTGTATGCTTACTAGCTAAAGGATGACTTTTTGTCAAAATTTGTTGTCTCTCTCTCTCTTTCTACTACATTGATGTTGGAGTGCTTTATTCTATATTTAACTGCAGAATTTATAAATATTGTTCAATGTATTTCAGGTTTTGAAGATCTCCATGTGAGAAAAGGCAAAAACTAAGGTTACGTTTGGGAATACCACTCTCCCATCTAAGGAAGCTGATCCCCCTCTCCAACCCATACTTGTGAGAGGTGGAAGATCAAGTTTGAAGAAAAATTGAAGAAAGCTAATGAAAGCCAGAAGATTTGTGCAAGGTCACGGTGGTTGTAGGTAATAAAGCAATCCATGAGTTGTCATTTTAAGCGGCACAAGAGTCGAAATGCCTTCGAAACGTTTGTTTTGAAAAGCTAAAAAAATCACTTTTTATTACTTTTAAATGCAGTCCAAATCTGTCCATATGATTTTCTTCATGTTTGCCATGTTAAAGGCTGCAATTTCTCTGCATGTCTGCAATTTGTTCTGCATCTATCTACCAGGTTTCCTTTTTAAATGTATATATCTAACCATCCTGGCATTCAATTTATCAAGCTCTATTATCTGCAAGACTATGTTCATGACTATGTTCTTTAAGCGTTTGTCCATTTGATTCTCCTCCTATCGCAAACTAAGTTGTGATGGTTTTGCCATTTTTTATACTTTGCAACTTTATATCTGCACTTTACAGGATGTTTCCTTTATGGGAGACATTGATTATGAAATACATCTCCCTATTCTTGTGCTACTGGTTGAAATTCACTAAATAAACAAAAATCACTAAATAAGAGAAGAAATTCTAAGCAAAGTCCACAAAAATCAACCCAATGAGCGGCAAGGAAGGGCGTGGAGAGGTGCAATACAGAGGAGGAAGGGCACAGAGGAGCTGGTACACATGGAAGAGATTGGACGGAAGGAAAGGAAAAGGATTGCAAGAAGAGGCACAAGGGAGGTCGTGAACGCGAGAGGGAGGCATAGAGGAGGTTGCATGTGAGAGGATGACTCCAAGAGGAGGATACGTGCACAAGAGGAAGGGTTTAGGGTGCAAAAATCTGTCCGAGAGGTGCGATGCGAAGGAGGCACACACAAGAGGAAGGGTTTTTCTATTAGAGTTAAAAGAAATTTACATAATTCAAATTTAATCTAAACTATTAGATTAAACACATATAAAAAAGTAATTTTACATATATCACTAAAGAGCACCTATATATATACATACGCACATATATCTATACACACACATATATATATTGCAAATTTTAATAATAAATAATATTAAGAACATTATGTATTTTGAAGTATTTAAAGTGAAAATCACCATAATTAATATAGAAGTTATAAATTATAAAATTGATAAATTATTATAAAAAATTCAAAAGTATTAATACAAGTAGATATAGTTCATAAATTTCTATTATTCTATGTAAACATCATAGATAAAATTCACAAAATAATCATATCTGCATTGCAAGATTCATACGGCACCAAAAAAAACTCACATTGGTTCCCATCGGATTCACTCCACCTGGGCACAAATACAAGTCAGCTGCAAGATTCATTCGGTACAAATAATAAATAAACATGCAAAATACAATTGCAAAACTACTTATCTTAAATTTTTAATAACATTATTCACTTCATTTACCCATGAAATTCATCTTTTACAAACACTGCTTGTTTACTCAAATGTCAAATTCACGCGATTAAAAGAGATGAGCACATACCTTTCACTTGAACATCTACAACACCGAACCCCAAGTTAATTTACACCGCTCAGAAAACGCATTCCCAACATCACCATCACGGAAAGCGAAGTCTGAAGTCTGAGTCGTTAGGGGAAGCTCACAAACATTACACATTGTCATCATACATCGCCTCTGCACCGTCTGACATTATTTAAGATATTGAACTTGCAAAGAGGGCAGATGGCATTAATATACAGCCACTTGTCCAAGCAATCCGCGTGGAAGTGGTGATCGCAAGGCAGCTGGCGCAGTTCATCGCCATCGTCATAAGCAGAAAGGCAAATGCAGCATTCCTACAAGTGTTAAGATCGACTGAGCTACATGAAGATTCTGTGTGATGAGTACAGGAGGGTCAATAAAACCTTGTAATAGATATTGCAGATCATGCATCACAGATGTTACTGAAACCTGTATGAGAGGATTAAGAAGCTTCTGGTTGATCTATAGCTAAACATTTCATACATGGCAGAGAATTTCCAGTTTTGGGGAAAATAAACCATCTAAAAACATTTCATACATGGTCAGATGATTGGATGATTGCATAACTTGTTGATTTCCCTTCTCTGGTATCAAGTGCTACGAGAGAAAATTTCCTAGGGCTTCAGATGATAGGCTTATGATTATGCTTGTAAATGAAAATAACAAGTAGCGAATGCAGGAAAATCGTGAACTTACAGCATCTTCAGCATATATATCAAACTCAATTGGGGTATCAGTGGCACATTCTGTCATCTTCCCACTGCTACGGCTTGATATCTCACTATTAAGTTGGTCAAAGTCGCCAGTTCTTCGGAATTTAAATTTTGGAAGTTTGCGGATGTCTTCATCAGTTGCACCTTCCTGTTTTAATTTGAAAAAGAGTCAACAAAAATCATTTGTTACCACTATTCGCAACTTCACGTATTGATTTTATGTTTCGATAACATTCAGACCAAGAAGTAAACATCAGAATACCAAATAACTAGATCGTGTCTGGTATAAAGAGAAATAATTACAATAAAAAATATCAGCAACCATATCCTTTCAAAAATACACAACAGAACTCATCACTCACCACATAAAATGTACCACAAAATAACGAAAAGGTGCATAATAAGGAATTTAAGAAAGAGAGATTGGTACAAACATACCAACCCAAGCAAATACATTATCATCCTCTAAAAAAAAATGAAGCACATGACAATGACAAGGAATTTAAGAAACCCATGTACATTGCAGTTTTCTAACCAGGACTTGTGTATCAATCAGGAGGCTAAAAGACTAAAAGCCTTGATATGTGTAGCTTGTTTTCGAACAGATGAAAACTTTTCTGCCGTTGAATGGAACTAATATCTAATTTGTAAGATGTTTTTCATACTGGTTTAAACGGATATGCCAATGTGTGTGGATATAATTTTTTAAATTATATTATTAACTGAGTAGTATGACAGTTTCCATATAACCACAATTGAATTGAATTTAATACTTCTTTTCAATGCATTTGCTTGGTGTAAAATTATTCACACCTCTTATCACATCCATTTCCACTAACACTCCTTTCCTAAGAGACCCTCTACCTTAACCTCTTTATATTGGCCTAATTCATGTTCCCACCACAGCAAGTTCCTCACTAGATGCTCCACGTCTGACCACTCCTCCCTTGCAGGTTAATCTATGGTGGCCAAAGCTAATAGATTTGCCTCTGCCAACAGGGCCCCCCTCCTCTCCTACTGCAGCTCCACCTCTATCTAATTTGGATATTCCTATCAAAATGGTATTCACACCTCTACCATAACACCAATTTTCTATTTTCTTATTGTCAAAATCAATTCCTAAGACTTATCATGAGACACTTTCCTCGTTAGAAGTTGACTATAGATAAAGAAATGCAAGCATTGATTAGCAGAGCTAATCAATGATGCACCTATTGTTACATGTCATTCGGTTTTCACCATCGAATCAAAACAAGATCAATTTTTGGATCGTTAAAAGGCTTATCTTGTTGCTTGTGGCTTCACAAACTTGCAAGGTCAATTATGCTGAAACTTTATCCCAATTGCTCGCCTTAACTTCATTTGTATTCTACTTTCCCTTGTTATTCATTATAATTAAGCACTTTCTCAATTGAATGTCAGTAATGCTTTTCTTTATGGTGATTTAACTGAAACTGTCTTCATGGAACAACCTCCAAAGCATTTTTCTCAAGGGGAAAAGAATGTTTTCCTACTTCAAAAAGCTATCCGTGGACTTGAAGCAAAGTTTAAGAGCTTAATTTGGAAAGTTTAGTTCAATAATATTACAACACAAATTCAAAAAGTGTGCAGTGGACCCTTCTATCTTCATCAAGAAGAGTCTTGCAGGACATTTCATAATAGTTGTTTATGTTAATGATATCCTACTAACTACAAGTGGTGTGATGGGCATTCAGGAAACCAAGTCATATCTAGCTAAGCATTTTGCTATCAAAGATATGGACAAGTCCAAGTACTTTCTAAGGATAGAGTTTGCTTATAAAAGGAATGAATTGTCACTTACATAAAGAAAATATGCACTGAACTTATGAGAGGAAACCAAACTCTTGGGATGCAAACCAGAATCTACTTCTATTGAATAGAATCCTCTTTTTTAGAACACAACTTCAAAGTCTCTTCAATATGTAGGAAGATATCATAGATTGATTGGAAACTTATCTATCTCTTTATCATGCAACCTAATATTGCTTATGCAATTGGCTTATTAAGCCAATTTATGCAAGAACCAAGAGAAGTGCACTAGAATGGATTTATTAGGGTTCTATCTTATATTAAAGGAAATCATGAAAAGGGATTGATTTACTCACCACATGGACAACTACACATTGAAGCTTACTCAAACTCTCGATAGGGAGGAGATCAAAATAGCAAAATATCTATCTCTGGTTATTGCACCTATGTTAATGGGAATCTTGTAACTTGAAAAAATAAAAAGCAAAATATGGTGTCTAAATCAAGTGTTGAAGTAAAGTATCAAGCTGTCACAAATAGCTAGTGAAATGGTCTAGCTACATGGATTTGTGAGTCGATTATGCTGAAACTTTCTCTTTGATTGCTCACCTTAACTTCATTTGTGTTCTACTCTTTGCCTTGTTCACAATGGTTGGACACTTTCTCAATTGGATGTCAGTAATGCTTTTTTTATGGTGATCTAACTGAGACTATCTTCACAGAACAACCTCTAAAGTATTTTGCTCAAGGAGAGAATAAGGTTTGACTACTTCAGATAGCTATCCACGGACTTAAGCAAAGTCTAATAACTTGTTTTGGGAAGGTTTAGTTCAGTAATATTACAACAAAAATTCAGAAAGTGTGTTGTAGACTCTTCATCTTCATCAAGAAAAGTCTTGTAGGATATTTCATATTAGTTTTTTATGTTGATGACATAAAAGTGATGTAGTAGGCATTCAAGAAACTAAGACCGTGTTTGTTAACTTTAACTCCAACTATTTTTATTATGCACAACTGAAACTGCAGCTATTTTTAATAAACAATTAAACTCTGTATAGTAATAATAACTAAAATTCAATTCCAATTACTATTCATATAACTTCAACCACATCACCTCTTCTTGTTTTTACTATATACAACTAAAGCTGAAATATTAATTTATCAAACAAAAGTGTTCTACACAATATTTACCTTTCCTCTCAACTCCAATCACTATTCATTCACATTCATTTCAAAAATCCGATTTTTACCAACTCTTCTTCATTCTAAAAAAACAATTTTCAACATTAAAGCAAAAAAACTATAAAAGCAACAAGCAGTTCCACCCCCCACACCAGATTGTCGACCCTTATGCATGCATCGTTGATCTCCAACGGAAGAAGAGCTTGATCGCCTACAACTGACCCCCTTGCCCTCTCACCCCTGGCCAGCTCAACACGATTTAATTTTTAATTATTTTTTTATTTTATTAAAATTTTATACAACATTAATATAATTTATAAATACTAAAAAATGGTTAAAGGTGGAATTTGAATTCGCAACCATGTATCACTTATTAACAAACTCAAACCACTAAGCTATATATAATGTATGCAACTTTAAAAAAAATAAATTAAAATAAACATAAAATTTTAAAATTATTTTCGTGGTGTACCATGTTGGCACGAAAACGTGGAAGACAAGCCCAAGCACAGCTCATCAAACCGTGTCGTGTCAACGACACGATTTGACTGTGCTAGGTTGTGTTAGCTTGGTTGAGTACGACCCAATTGACATCTCTACCCCTGACCCTCTCACCCGCTCGCTCGAAAAATCGCACAAGCACACACTACCCCTGTAAACCCCCATCGCAACCCCCAAAAAATCGCATAGGCACCAATCTTACCCCCTCCCCCAGAAAATCGCATAGGCACCAATCTCACCAACCTCGCCTCAAATCACCAATCTCACGTCGATCTCATGCCAATCTAAAGCCATTCAATCTCACCAATCTCACACCATCCTCATCGATCTCTCGCCAATCTCACACAAACCACCTACCGATCTACCTCGCATAGGTATGATGATATTCGTCGATCCATCCGATCTCATTTTTGCAATGAAACCTTCAAGAACATTTGTGTATATGATTAATTTGCATTGAACTGCATTTGTGTGTATGATCATTGAACTACATGTCATTTTTCAGGTAATTTTTTTGTTTATTTTGCATTTTGAATTGCATTGACAAAAGAAAATGAGAAAAAAGAAAATGAAATGATAAAAGTTTTCTTTAAAAAAGGGAATCATTAACAAGAAAAAGGAAAAATAACCAAAAAAAAAAGAAATGAAAAAAAGGGAAATGAGAAAAATAAAAGAAATTATTTACATTTATTTTTATATTATTTAAATATTAATTAATATCGGAATTTGTGGGAGATAGAATCTTAGTAAATAAGAAAATATGAAATTTAGAAAATGAGAAAAAAAGAAAATGAAATGATAAAAATAACAAAAAAAAGGGAAATAAGAAATGAAAAAAAGGGGAAATGAAAAAATAAGAAAAATTATATTTTTATATTGATTTTTATATTATTTTAACATTAATTAATATAAGGAATTTGTGTGAGAGTAACAAATAGGGAAAAAAGAAAATGAGAAAAATAGAAAATGAAATGACAAAAGTTAACAAAATAAGAAAAAGGGATTCAGTACAAAGAAAAAGGGAAAATAAGAAAAACGAAAAATAACAAATAAAAAAGGAAAAATGCGAAAAATAAGGAAATGTATATTTTGACATTGATTTTAATTTTCTTTCAATATTAATTAATATAAAGAGTTTGTGTAGAATGTCAGTAAATAAAAAAAAAAGGAAAAAAGAAAATGAAATGATAAATGTTAACAAAATAAGAAAAACGAAATCAGTAAAATTTAAAAATGAAAAATGACAAAAAATGACAATAAGACATTAAAAGAGGGAAAATGAGAAAAATACGGAAAATTATATTTTTACATTGATTTTTATATTATTTCAATATTCATTAATATAAGGAGTTTGTGTAGAATGTCAGTAAATAAAAACATAAGGAAAAAAGAAAATGAGAAAAAAGGAAAATGAAATGATAAATGTTAACAAAATAAGAACAAGGAAATCCGTAAAATTTAAAAATGAAAAATAATAAAAAATGAAAATAAGACATGAAAAAATGGAAAATGAGAAAAATAAGGAAAATTATATGTTTACATTGATTTTTATATTATTCAATATTCATTAATATAAGGAGTTTGTGTGAGATAGAATGTCAGTAAATAAAAAAATAGGGATAAAAGACAATGACAAAAGTTAATAAAATAAGAAAAAGGAAATCAGTAAAAATTACAAATGAAAAATAACAAAAAAAGAAAATAAGACATGAAAAAAAGGTAAAATAATAAATAAAAATGTGAAAAGACAAAAAAATAAGAAAAATGAGAACAAAATAAAATGAAAAGGAAAAAATGTCTTCATCAGTGGTAGGTATGAACACACACCAATTACTTCATCATATGCAATTGCATAACATGTCTTCATTAGTGGACACATGTATTGAACGCTTGTGACAAGATGGAATGGATTCTAGCAGTCAGTTATGGATCCTCACACTGTGCAAATTTGCGAAGCAATCACAACAAGAGATATTCCTTAGATCAAGTTATCCAAACAGCAATGTCAATAATTAGAAATGCAACTCAAGTCATTTAGTCGTACAAGAAAGTTATAAAAGTAAATTATCAATATGTGTTGCAACATTATGTACGAAATATTTGTACTTATGTTTATTTGAGCATTATATGTAACACCTATATATGTTTTTATAAACTTATCAGTCTATGATATTGCACTTTTCAAGTTTGTAGTTATAACAGTACCTTTCCTTAATGAAGTATGTAGTTTTTGTTTATATTTTCAGATAAAGTTTTCAATTATAATAACAATAAATTTTATTTTACCATATATGATTTATATGATCTTAACATTGCATATTTGTTTGGTAATGAACGTCGTACAATTTTAATTATTTCCAAAAAATCATAATTATTATTTGATGTAATTATGTAATTTAATTTTTCATATACAATATGTTTTAAAATTAAATAGGACAAACAAACTTTAGTTAAGTGTCATTTTGTTACGTTAGAACTACATCACCACAAATTTAAATAAACGTAATTCAACTCAAAAAAAATCTAACTCTAGCAAAAAGCTACTATAGTACAAACAAATGCCAAAAAAAATCCAACTCCAACAAAAATTTACTATAGTACAACTACAACTCCAGCTTCAGCCAAAAAAGTTGCAAATAAACGTTACCTAAATCATATTTAGCAAAGGATTTTGATATTAGAAATATGGACAAGCATAAGTACTTTCTAAGGATAAAGTATGCTTATAAAAGGAATAAATTGTCATTTTCACAAAAAAAATATACATTGGACTTATTAAAGGAGACTAAACTCTTGGGAGGCAAACCAAAATCTACTATTATTGTACAAAATCCTCCTTTTTAGGACACAACTTTAGAGTCCCTTCAAGATGCAATAAAGGACTCTAATATTGCTTATTTATTTCATTGTCATGCGAAATTGGAAAGCTTATCTATCTTACCGTCATGCAAAGCCAATTTATGTAGGAACCCAAAGAATTGTATTGGAATGGAGATATTAGGATTCTATCTTATATTAAAGGGAATCCTAGAAAGGGATTGATTTACTCACCACATGGACATCTACACATTAAAGTTTACTTGAACTTTGGATATGGCAAAGATCAAAACAACAGAAAATTTATCTCTAGCTATTGCACCAATGTTGGTGTGAATCTCGTAACTTAGAAATGTAAAAATCAAGTGTTGAAGTGGAGTATCAAACTATGTCACAAATTGCTAGTGAAATGGTTTGCCTTAGCTACTTAGGTCTCTTTTAATAGAACTTAGGATCCAAGTTCAACTTCCCATGACCAAGTATTGTGATAATTAAACTATCATCTATATTGTTAGTAGTGATACCTTCCATAAACATACAAAACACATTGAAATAAATTGTCACTATGTTAAAGAACTAGTGATTGTGGGGATTATCTCCATCCCCTGTACAAGATCATCACAACAAATAGTAGATATATTTACCAAGGGTCTTTGCATTAATGCATTTAATGATTTATCTAACAAGTTAGGGTTACTTGATGTATATACTCCAGGTTGAGGAAGAGTATTAAAGTCCGTTTATGTATTGGGCCCAATATAGCCCAACCGTACACTATATATATTTTCTTGTGATTAGTGAATTAGTTACGATGGATTATCTCCACATGTTCTATAGGTGGTTGTACTCCTTATCATTAAGCAAAATTTTTATTGCCCTCTATGATGCCCACCAAAAAATTTTAGACAAAATATTGTCTAGCTATGAGCTTTTATGCAACGCTAGTTGATGCACAAATGTACACGCATGGCATGTTTTTTTTGTGCCAGATAACCAGTCACATACACTGAGCTAACATATTATTTTTGGATAATTGACCAACCGGATTATTACAGTCAACAAAACATCTGGCCAAGGTAGAACCAAAAATTAAGGCCAGTATCAAATATTATGCAAATTGAGCACAAATATACTTTTTTTAGTGACATGAAAAGCAAAAATGGCTTCGTAAATTCTAGAATACAATAAGAATCCAAATCAGGAAAAGCATTATCTACAAAGTGTAAATGAGAATTTTGCAAAATCTATACCTGATCAGACACTGCATACAAGATTGCTATGATGCATGGCAAACAACAGCAGACAGCAACACCCAAAGCACAGGCCAGAACAACACAGAAAACTACAAAGAACACATCAAAAGCCAAAAATACTATACAAAGCCTGCAAAGCAATGAAAATATATATAAGCATCATCATGGCCAATACCATTATGGAGAAAATGATAATTGAAGGCAATGTTTTGCGGAACAAACCAGTAAAGCTTAGGTGCATCAGTGGTCAAGGCATGACCTCCAGCAGTAACCCAGTATAATCCAATAATCCACCATATGAATGAAAACATTGTGTTTGCTGATTCCAGATGCTTTGCCACACTGTGATTCGATAAATAGAAATTATATTAAACAGAAATCCTTGTGGAGAAGCAGTTCACAAATGAAAAATGGAACCTATAACCACATTATATGAACTCCAGTGCTTCAAGGCATAATACTGCTTCATTTTCAATGATATGTAAACCATGCAATCCAACAAAATATTGCTAAAGAACACGAACTTTGCTTTAATGTGCAACGGCAGTACTCCCCCTGCTTAATTGATATGAATGTACAACTTATATCATACCAAAACGTGCAGTTAACATACACTCTTTGCCACGATTTCACATATAAAAGGAAGATCTTCACATACTGGACCTGAATCACGCATGATAAGCTTGCCAAAATCTTGATTTTTGGTTTCAAATTCATTAGTAGCAACATACCTGCTGCTTCCCTCATCCTGCAACTCTCCATCTTCACCACTGCGACTTCCATCCGTAGCCTCCACCCTCCTTGGCACCTGCCTCCGCTTATACTCAATGCAGACACACACCATATGAAGCCCACATTGCAATGCATACCCCACAATCCACAGTCTCAGAGGCGTCGACGGAAACTCCTCTGTACTAGCCACAAGCACTCCAACGGTAACGATCACGAAAGCAAGGTTCCACAACATATCCAGCACTACCACGGGCTTTGAGTACGCCCAGTCACTCCTCCTCTCCTCCAGCTGCTCCGTAGCCGACTCTCTCACCAGCATCGAAGGCTCCCTCATCATCCTCCTGCTGCCCGCCTGCCTCAGAAGCCTCGCCGCACTCCGAAGCCCGCCAACGCTGACGCCGACGCCGCCACCCCGACCGGGGCCACGCTCCTCCCCGTGGTTCCCGAGCAACGGCGCCTCGTCGATCGCGGAGGAGTCCGACAGGCTGTTGGATCTGGTCGACATCGCCGTCGTCGTTCCTGTACGCAATTTCAACAGCAAACCCTAGATTTCCGCGTCTGTTCGTGTAGCAGAGGCGACCATTCAGCGATCCCAATCGGAGCGCGTGGGAGGAGCCGGCGAACCCCGAGCTTCAGAGATTGGAAGAGAGTGAGAGGTGCAGAGAGGAGGGCGACGACCACCAGATCGGCGGATGGCGATTAGGGGCTCCGCTCGACGACGCCGGCGGATTAAGTGCGCGCGGAAATAATAAAAAAATTTAAAAAAACAGAAAATTTAGAATTAAATAAGAATAATAAGTAAATATTTTTATTTTTTATTACCATCGTTTCAGTGACCACAACCGGTGGTCATGGGAAAATTCTCGTCACCTAAAAGTCAATTATTTGACTATTATTTTTAATTTTTTCCAAAAATTTCTAAAAATAATATTAAAATAAAAGTTAGAATACAAAATCCAAAAACAGGTCAAAGATAAAATAATAAGACCTAAAGGAATTAATAAACAGACTTAAAGAAGTTTAGGTCACCAAAACAAAATAATAGCTGCACTTGAGAGAAACCTAAAATTTTGTTTTAACCCTCAACAATGTCACTTGAGAATGAAGTCCACTCGTTTGGTGATTCGTTGAAATTTATTATTAAAATATTAAAAATTTAAAAATTTTATTATTTATATACCTTAAAAAAATTTATATTTAATTTTTAAAATATTAAAATATTTTAAATTTTTAACATTTTAGCGATAAAATTTTTTTAAAATTGCCATAAATCCTTGAAAAGAAAATTTTGAAAAAAATTTATTATTAAAATATTAAAATTTTAGAAATGAAAATTTTTATTTGACAATTTATATAAAAATTTTAAAAAAATTATATTTAATTTTAAAAATTAAAAATATTCTAATATTTTAATAATAATAAAAAATTAAAATTTTTTTTATTATTAATTTTCAGATGACACACCCTCCCTGAGATCCCATTTAGATTGAGCCACATTTAAAACTTTCGAACTTTCTTAACCTAAAAACGCAAACCAAAAATGAACAAGATAAAAGACGTTAGAGAATATCGAGTTGATAATCTTGCAACTTAGAATTATGGGTTTTTGTGTATCTTATAATTATTGAAAAAGAATTTATAGAAATTTTACTTTTTTATTAACTAATTTTATTATAGCATTTATGCATATGAGAAATAATGGGAAAAAACAAAATCATTTATACTTTCATTTCCTAAGTATCATTTTCCGTCCTCTTATCTCAGAATACATGAAAAAATACAAATTCTTTTCAATAAGAATTTTTTGATCAACTATTTCACTCCATTGATCAACTATTTCCTCTCGATCTTTCACTGCTCCCTCCCAATTTCCAGCCTCTTCCTCCTAATCTTTCACCCTTTCATCAACTACCATTGTTCTCCTGTCCTTTTCGTTAAATCCATAATGATCTTGTTTGTCTCGACATTTTGGTAAATTAGATTAAGTTACATGTTTTTTAAGAAATTATATGATTTATGAAAAAAAAGTAATAATAGTTTTTAAAAAAATTATAATAAATAATGAATAAAATAAGTAAAAGAATAATGTATAGTATTTATTATAATAATGTGATGATAATATTTTTTTAAAAGTTATAATGAATAATAAATAAAATATGTAATAAAATAATGAACAATATTTATTATATTAATGTGAACGATATTTTTTTGAGAATTGTGATGAAATGATTTTTCAAAAGTTGTTACATCTAATGAATATTAAAATTTGTTTTTTACGATCAAACCAAAGAATTATAAATGTACAAAAGTAATGAGAAATAAAAAGTTGGAAATGTTCCACTCGTATTTCTATAAAATGTTATTCTAACTTTAACAACTACGGAAATATAGTAATTATAGGATTTTTAATGAGGTGAAATAAGATTTTTATTGTGCATTGTTAACTACATATAGTAATTACAGTAGAACACGATAAATGAATAATAATTATAGTAATTTTTTTTACTGTAACAATTAAATATAAAATACTAAAAATATCCTTCCTGCAGTAATTTTTTGAATTTTTGTGACTACTTGAAATTTTAAAAATTTTATAAAAATCTGAAAAATTATGAAAACACTCTAATAAAATGAATTGTTGATGTCACACCCCAGAAGACAATCCATAATCCCATCGGATTGATTCACTTCATACAAATAGAATTCAGTATGCAATTACCATTCATGGCAGCCCTTCCATAGGAGGCATGCATTACCAACGCCCCCCCTACTAAAATCGTAACGATAATTTAGTCATAATTCAAGCAACGATTCATTCAACATTTTTGCAAGGTTCCACTTAGAAATTTAAACAGGTCATGCACACATCACCTAAAAAGAAAACCATAAAGTCATTCATGGTTATTGACCACTTCCAAGATCAACGGACCTCAAAACATGGCTTTCCACAAAGAACACTAAAAAAATATTTTTCTTGACCACAAAGAAAACCAAAAAGAGACCATCATAAAATATTTTTCTTCTACCACCACCATTTACACAACACCGAAAAAGATCCAGTAGCAACTTAGTTAGCATTTAAGAAGTTCCTCCAAATTGCGCAAAATAAACAAGTGTGCATTTAATGCTTGTCATATTCCCTATTCTTCAAGGAGGTCCTCCACCTAGAGTGTCGAAATTAGACTGGCTATCTACAGCCACCATATAAATAAATGGCAAAAGAAAAGAAGGCCCCTCAAGAGGAACTAGCAACAGCTTAAACTGATTTTTCGTAACAAATTAGAAAAGATACATTTCGATAAGTAGCATGCATCATCCATAAAAATTTAAGCTGGAAACTATGGCAAAAAAAAGGTTTGGTAACTAGAGAAGTCACTAAATCAACCACAGAACAAATATTTAGGTTACATAAATAAAAAAAATAACGTTCAATCCTTATTGTAAATTTCCACCCAGAAATCCTTCTTCCATCCACTTGTTCCCATGAGTTATAACCATGTTTCCATGTACAAGTCCTTAATTAGCTGCATCTTAGCATGATCCAAGGAGCCATGCGCCTTCACACAATTCCAACCACACACTCCTGAATCATTCCACCACGACATCACTTTCTCAACTTGTTAGCCAATCCAAGGAAGGGCTCTACTAGTTGAAGTGGGTACACTTCAAATTCTTACATCGACCCTCCTTCCTTGCTAACATCTCAGTCATGGTGATCAGTGGGTTCAGATCTCAAGTTGGACTTCCACATAGAGAACTGTAGACCTTGACACGACTCAACCATCCATTGAGTGTCTTGTGGTGGATTTTAGGATAGGAGTTCTCCTTACCTTGGGTAAAGTTGCAGGTCGCTCGAGTATTCCCCTTTCACCTCCTCATCGTTCCTTCCTCCACCTAGTTTATGCCTACGACAAGCATGGAATGTCACATTTCCTCTCTCACATGTGCCAAACAAGGGTTCAAACCTCCTCACCTGCAGTCCTTACTCCTGCTCCCATGGACTTGCCTTGTGGCCGTCCACTTCCGGTCACCGAATAGCATCCCCTGCATGCGTCGATACACTAGACAACCTCTCTACTATGCAAGATCAATAAGAGATTCAACAATTGTCCCCCATGCTTTTTCTTCAAATTGACATTTACCAACAAAAAAAAAAAAAATCTCTTCTAAAATTGCTCTTGTCCCTTATACATAATGTAATTCAATACCTTGAAATCTCCCCAGCTATTACATCCTACCCCCTTAAATAGGTTTTGGCCTTATACTTGGTGTGTCATAAATTTCATCGAATAGGTGACAATATTTCCATCGAACTTCCTCTTCTAGTTCCCACATGGCTTCTCGCTCTAAATGGTTATTCCACTGTACGTTGACATATGGAATATCGCACTGCCATAAGTTCTATACCTTTGTGTTCACAATTCGTGTTGAATACGTTTTATAAGTTAAATCTTTGCATAGTGGCACCTCCTTGGCCATCACTACCTATTATGGATCTGCTATACACTTTCACAATATCGACACGTGAAATACATTGTGCACTCCCATGTACTCCACTGGCAACTCCAATTGGTATGCCACTGGTCCTACCCAAGTTGAGATTTCGTAGGGTCCAATATATCGTGGCTTCAATTTTCCCTCATTCTGAATCATGTGATACCCTTGGCAAGTGAGACCTTAAGGAAAATCCAACCCCCCACCTCGAACTCCATTGGTCAACGTCTGTTATCTACATAGCTTTTCTGGCAACTTTGGGCTACCTTGAGTCGATCCCTTATAGTTTAGACCTTATCCACCGTGGTTTAAACCAATTTAAGTCCTAAAACTTGTCATTCCCTCATTTCATCTTAGCAAATCAGAGACCCACATTTCCTATGCTCCCTCAAAATGGAATACACAAGTCCGTAGCAAATCCTCCAAGACTTGATTGGTTCTTTTAGTTTGCTCATCGGTCTACAGATGGAAAGTAGTACTGAATTGTAATTGGGTTCCCAAGGTGCTTTGCAAGCTCTTTCAAAATTTACTAACAAACTTGGGATCCCTATCAGAGGTAATAGTAATGGAAATTCCATGCAACCTCACAATCTCCCCAACGAATATCTCAATTAGTTTGTGGAGGGGCATGTTAATGTTCACAACTAAGAAATGTGCAATTTTTGTGAGTTGGTCAACATTCACCCATATAGAGTCATAGGCCCGGATTATCTTGGGTAGACCCACAATAAAGTCTATGATGATATGATCTCACTTCCATTCAAGAATGGAAAGAGGCTGCATCGTACCCGCTAGTCTCTGATGTTCTGTCTTAACTTGCTGGCACGTGATGCATCTAGCTACAAATTCAACAACCTCCTTCTCCATTCCACCACACCAAAATCGAGACTGTAGATCCTAAAACATCTTAGTGCTCCCAGGGTGTATCATGTAATTGGTTTCATATGCTTCTTTTAAAATTTACTCTTTGAGCTTCTTGTTCTTTGGTACATATAGTCGTCCTTTATATCTTAGAATGTCATCTGTCTTCACTTCGAAGTCTTTGCATGTGCCCTTATTCACACATCAAAAAAGTCTTGTCAATCCTAGGTCACCTTTCTACTCTAGCCTTATTCACTGTATTATAGTTGGCTCTAGCTGTAGGTTAGCTAGCATTGCATTATACACAGCCACACAAACTTCAATCCCTTGTTTGGCCAAATTGGTGAGAAGGCATTTCTCTTAAGTTAATATGACGGCTATACATCCTTGTGGCCTACGACTCAGGGTGTTTGCAACCACGTTTGCTTTGTCCAGGTGGTACTGTATCGTTACGTTATAATCTTGTAATATCTTTAGCCATCAACGCTGTCATATGTTTAACTCATTTTTTGTAAATACATATTTTAGGTTTTTATGACTCGTGAAAATCTCACAGGTGGACCCATACACATAATATCACCAAATCTTTAGTGCAAAAATTACTGCCACCAGTTCAAGGTCATGTGCGGGATAACACTTTTCATGTGTGGGATAACGCTTTTCATGTGTTTACAATTGTTGTGATGCATATGCTATAACACGATAATGCTGCATCAATACATAGCCCAAGCCCTTATAGGAGGTGTCACTATAGATCTTGTACCCTTCCTTTGGTACAGGTAAAGCCAATACAAGAGCTTTCATTAATCTGGTTTTTAGTTCCTGAAATCTCTACTGACACTTTGTAGTCCACACAAAAGGCACCTACTTTCAAGTTAGTTGTGTCACCGACCTTGATATTTAAGTAAATCCTTCTACAAATCATTGATAATATCCTGCAAGACCCAAGAAACTGCGAACTTCTGTTACTGTCGTGGATGCTCTCCACAACTTGATGACTTCCACCTTTATAAGATTGACCACGATGTCCTATTCCGAAATCACATGCCCCATAAATTTGACTCTATCTAGCCAGAAATTACACTTGCTTAGTTTTGCATAAAGTCTCTCTCTTTGGAAAACTTGGAGGACTATCCTTAAGTGGGTGGTATACTCCTCCCGACTAGTGAAGTAAACCAGTATATTATCTATAAATATAATCACAAAGTTGTCTAAATACGGCCAAAATATTCTATTCATGAGATCCATGAAAGTGGTGGGAGCATTTTTAATTCGAATGGAAGGACTAAGAATGTGTAATGCCCATAGCATGTTTGAAAGGAGGTTTTTAGCACATCTTCCGCCCTAATTTTCATCTGGTGGTATTCTGACCTTAGATCAATTTTCGAAAACACATTAGCTCCTTGCAATTAGTCAAACAAATCATCTATTCATAGTAGAGAGTAGTTGTTCTTCACCATACGTTTATTAAGCTTCTAGCAATCCAAACAAAGTCTAAGGCTTCCATCCTTCTACTTGACAAAAAATACTAACGCACCCGATGGTGATAAATTGGGTTGTATAAATTTTTATCCAATAACTCCTGTAGCTGCACTTTAAGTTCTTTTAACTCGACAGACGACATTCCGTATGGTGTTTGCGACATAGGATCTACCCCTTAAACCAAGTTTATTTCAAATTCTTTTTCTTACTCTACAAGTATGCCAGGTAACTCTACAGGAAATACATCTGAAAACTCTCTAACCACAGGGAGGGTGGTTAACTCCTTGCATCCCTTAGATTCATCCATCACCATTGCCACATAAGCTTGGTAGGAGCCCCGTATTTGTCCCATTGCCTTGAATGCCTCTAACACCAACGGTGAGGATTTTGCTGGCCCTCCAAAATTTAGTTTAGGTTGTCCTGGTATTCGTAAACACACATTTTTCTCATGGCAATCCACATATGCCTGGTATGTAGCTAGTCAATCCATGCCTAATATTATGTTAAAATCCTTCATCTCAATAACGTGCAAATTTGCGGGTGAAACCCACCCACAAATTTTTATAGGGCTTGCACAACTTACTTGTCAGACTCTATACAACCTTGTTGAAAGGTTGTGAACTAACATTTCCCTCTCTAAAGGTTCTACTGGCAAGTTCAGGACTTTTAAATATTCTTCGGACATAAAAGAATGTGTTGCACTAGAATCAATTAGGGCATAAACATACAGAATTGAGATTTGTATCGTACCTATCACCACATTTGAAGCATCAGCTTGTTCCTTTGCGAGGGCATATACCCTTCCCACTATTGATGTTTTTCCTTTTGTCTCATACTGGCCTATACTATTGGCACTAGCACAGCCTCTTGCCACTGAGTATCAACTGACATCCTGTCCCGAGTATGATGGTGCTGCACTGTACGGTGGGGGTGTATACATCTACTGAGGTGTTCCACTCCTTACCTGTGGGTTCACTGGATATGGGTAGGCTACCTTCTTGTGTCCTTCTTGCCCATAATTGAAGCATTGTCCACCCCTCCACCTGCATTTACCATAGTGGGCCACACCACATCAGTTACATAGAGGTGTGTCAATTGGTCTCTTATTTTGTTTGTTTCTATCATTTCTTGTACTATCATAAGGCCTTTTTCCTGTGGACCCTTCAGCCTCAACGATGGTCATTTGTCTTGAGTTGTGCACTTGTTCTTGTCGTTTTCGTCGATTCCCTGTAACTATTTCTTGCAATTTAATTTCCACCATCATAGCATTATCCACGACCTCCTAATAGGTTGTGGGCTTCATAAGAGCCACACCAAATTAGATTCCAGGCTCCAACCCTTCAACAAATCTCTCTATTCAGGTATGCTCATCAGACATGGCATGAGTGGCGAACATTGACAATCAGGTGAATTCTTCTTCATACATAACCACAGTCTTGCTTCCTTGTATTAGCCTTTGAAATTCCATGTTTTTCCTACTTCGTACATAGGGTGAAAAATATTTACTGAAAAATAGCTCCTTGAAATTGGCCCACTCCGGGGGTTTCTCCTTGAACCCTTGAAATATCATCCCTACCTCCCACCAGTCCCGAGCCAATTCACGCAAGATGAATGCTGTGTATTGCACTTTTTCTACCTCAGAATAATCGAACACCCTAAACAATTGCTCAATTTCCTTCATCCACCAGCGTGCCTCTATCAGATCAGTAATGGTACTCGTGAACGTTGGTGGGTTCAACAGCAGGAAGTCACTAATATCCTTCTTGGCTCTTGGGACTTCCCTTCGCTCATGTTCTTCCTTCTTCCAATTCTATTCCTTTATCTAGCGAAGGAAATCTTGCATTAACCTTGCCAGCTCCTAGAAGCTCCCACTAGAACCTGGAGCTAAGGGGTCTGATTCCCCACCACTTGTGCCTTCATTGTCCCTTTCCATTTTTTGGTCATTTCAACAAAATGAACCTCATTAAAAGCCACCCCAAATCTAACCCTGATACCAAAAATTATTACACCCCAGAAAGTAATTCATAATTTCATCAAATTGACTCACTTCATATAAATAGAATTCAACATGTAATTAATGACAACCCTTCCATAGAAAGCATGCATTAACAACACCCTCCGCTACTAAAATCGTAACGACAATTTAGTTATAATTCAAGCAACGATTCATTCAACATTTTTGCAAGGTTTCACTTGAAAATTTAAATAGACCATGCATACATCATCCAAAAAGAAAAACATGAAGTCATTCATAGTCAGTGACTACTTCCAAGATCAACAAACCTTAAAGCACAACTTTCCACAAAGAATACCAGAAAAATGACATCAAAAACCAAAAAGAGACAATCATAAAATATTTTTCTTCTGCCACTATCATTTACACAACACCAAAAAAGATCCAACAGCAACTTGGTTAGCATTTAGGAAGTTCTTCTAAATGGTGCAAAATAAACGAATTTGTGTTTAGTGCTTGTCATATCCCCATTCTTTAAGGAGGTCCTCCACCTTTAGTGTTGGCACCAGACTAGGTATCTACAGCCACTGTATAAATAAATGGCAAAAGAAAAAAAGGCCCCTCAAGAGGAATTAACATCAGCTTAATTGATTTTCGATAACAAATCAGAAAAAATACATTTCAACAAGTAGCATACATCATCCATAAAAATTTAAGCTGAAAACTATGGCAAAAAAAAAGGTTTGATAACTAGAGAAATCACTAAATCAACCACAGAACAAGTATTTAGGTCACAAATAAAAAAAAATAACGTTCAATCCTTATTGTAAATTTCCACCAAGAAATCCTTCTTCCATCCACCTATTCCCATGAGCTGTAACCACATTTCCATGTATAAGTCCTTAATTAACCGCATCTTAGCATGGTTCATGGAGCCATGTGTCTTCACAAAATTCCAACCGAGCACTCCTAAACCATTCTGCTACAACATCACTTTCCCAACTTGTTAGCCAATCCAAGGAAGGGCTCTACTGGTTAAAGTTGGTACACTTCAAATTCTTACCCCGACCTTCTTCCTTGCTAACATCTCAATCATGATGATTAGTGGGTTCAGATCTCAAGTTGGACTTCCACATAGAGGACCTTAGACTTCGACACGACTCAAGCATCCATTGAGTGACTTGTGATGGATTTTAGGATAGGAGTTTTCCTCACCTTGGGTGAAGTTGCAGGTCGCTCGAGTATTCCCCTTTGACCTCCCCGCTGTTCCTTCCTCCACCTAGTTCATGCTTGTGACAAGCACGGAGCGTCACATTTTCTCTCTCACATGCACCAATAAAGGGTTCGAGCCTCCTTACTTGCGGTCCTCACTCTTGCTCCTGCGAACTCACCTTATGGCTATCCACTTCTAGTTGCCGACCAACGTCCATCCGTGCATCGGTGCCCTAAACAACCCCTCTCCTGCGCAAGATCAACAAGATGTTCAGCAATCGTCCTCGTGTTTTCTCTCCCCACCAACATTTACAAAAAAGAAGAAGAAATTCTCTTCCAAAATTGAACTCATAGTACAATTTCTGAAGCATCAGATAAAAATTGGTTAAAATAAAACACAATTGATATCAATATTGAAAAAATGACAGGCAAATTCATATCAAATAAACATTGGTAAAAATAAAATCAAAATTCATATCACTATAAAGAATGAACAGAAAAATAAACCACAACATGGGAAAAATAGGGTAAAATATGCAATTCCTATTAGTGTAAAAATATTTATTCTATACCAACATGTTAATAGAAAAAATATTACGAATCAATATTACATTGGCAGTTCATTGTAAATTTTTTTTGAAATATTCTCAAATTTCAAAAAGAGAGAGTCAAAAATAAATCGATTTTTTCTGTTTCTTTTACGTATCGTTATTTATATTTGTAGTTGTTTCGTAAAAATAGAAAAAAAATTAACAAAAAAATTATTGAATAATACGATAATTCAACATGATTATAATATTAGAATTTTTACATATACATTTTCTATCATTATATTACAAAAAAATATCCTACAAAAACTTCATTGTATGATATTAATAAGCAATTAAATTATTTTTGCAATATATCGTTTGATTTTGCAATATAAAAAAAATATCACTAAAAACAATTCAACCTAATATCACCATAAAAATGACCAACAAAATAGAACACAAACGGAAAAAAATTAGGTAAAATATGTAATTTCATTCACTGTAAAAAAATTTGTTGTATATAAAATCGATTTTTACTATTTTGATAACAATCATTACTTATTTCGTAGTAACGTAAAAATAGAAAAAATATTAATAAAATATAATTTAATGATATGATAATTCACTGTAATTGTAACATTAAGTTTTTTTATATGTATTTATTATTATTATATTACAAAAAATTTCCTACATAAATTTTATTTATGATATTCAATAAACAATAAATAATCATAAGGATAAAATTAGAATATAGACATTTATTTGATGATGTATAAATATGTGATTTTTTTTATAAAAAACCTTGGATACGGGGGGGATAATTATTATTACATAAATTTTAATATATAAATTTTTTTCACCTAAATTATTATATAATTTTAATTTTAAATTCAATTATTTCTAACTTTTTGGAACTAAAAAAAGTTATTTATAAATGTACCTAAAGTAAATTGTAAATTAATATAAAAATTTATATAATAATAATAATCATGATATATAAAAATTTATAAAAAAAATAATTTTTACCAAATATAACAATTCAGTCTAATTTTTTGTTGTATTTATTAATAAAATAAGATAAATTTTTTATTAATTATGTACAATAATTATAATAAAATAATAATAATAATTATACTATCTCAAAAATTATATTATAACTGAAAAAATTTGATATCCTACCCCACCTCAGTACCTCACCCTGCCATAGTAATAAACACGATCTTTAACGTTGAGTTGTCGCAGACCCACGTCGTCGGTGTTGGTGCTGCGTAGAAAAGGATGGGTTAGAAATTAACTAAAAATAGGAACCGAAACTGCAAATGTCCCAGTTTTCTATAAACATTTGCGGCCGCGCGCGACGCCGGTCGAAGTGGGTGGGTGGGGAAGAAGGGGAGGAGACGGGAGGAATGGCGGCGATGGGGATGGAGAGAGACGACGAGAAGGGCCCGGTGAACCATCACAACAGAGGCGGGACCTTCGTGCCGTACGCGGTGAACCCTAATCAATTCACGCAGCCGCCAGTGGACAGGAGATGGACGCCGTGGTTCGTTCCCGTGGTCGTGGTGGCGAACGTGGCGATGTTCGTGGCGACAATGTATGTCAACAACTGCCCCGCGCACCCTAACAGAGTGCTTGGGAGATGCTTCGCGGAGGACACCCTCCACCGCTTCTCGTTCCAGCCCCTTCGGCAGAATCCCCTTTTCGGGCCCTCATCCCGGACGTAAGTGATAGTCTGCTGCGATCTCTTCCGTCTTTAAATGTTTGGATTTTTCTGTGATATGTGAATTTTTATAGGGAAATTTCGTTTGTGTTACATTGGATGCATTTGCTTGAGAAGTGCCCCAATTCTTCTCTCATCGGGTGGTGCGTCAGCAATTCTTCTTGATAAATACATTTACTTTGCATAGTGAAAGAATGGAATGATACGGTAGTTACTGTTCCTGAATGTTGTAACTTGAAGCGAATCAAAAAAAAAAAAACTCTACGCAAGAGTCACACAACAACTCTGGAGTCAAAAAAAAATTAACCCACTCGGTGATGCACTTGTGTGGAAAAACAAAAATGCCCATAATGTGTGTTTTCTTTTCAAAATTTTGGCTTCAAAAAAGGAGTTTAGGTTTAGAAGTGATTGATTACTTTAAATGAAGATAGATCAATGCTGAGATGATTTTAATGATCTCTTCAATTCCCTAATTTTTATGAATGAAGGCATGGTAGATTTCATTTTGTGCTCGCTAATCGGTTCATAGGCATGGGAATAATTCATCTAGTTGTTGAAGGTGTTAAATGCAATAATGAAATGAGGAGATGATAATACAGGCAAGTTGTTGTGGTGGGGAAATAATTGAGGTTGGGCAATAATATGGCGATATTTTTTCTATTGTATGACTATATGATCTGAAAAGCACATGGAAGCCTTTTCATAATGGACAATATGGTTTCTTACACAATTCAAACACTTTTAATACGTTCTTTTAGTCAAGAACAATTTATACTATCCTGAAAAAACAGATTATATAATAAAACACAGCAATAAAAAAGTTTGAGGAAATAATTATCTATTGCATACAATTAGTGGAATTTTCTTGATAATAAGTGGAAATAATTATAGATGTTAAGGTTGATGCTAGTGTTGGATCCAAGATTTTTACTAAGGTGAGGCACAAAGCATATATAGATTAACCTTCTAAAATAAATATATATAAAAAAATTAAATGTTAGTAATATATCCTTACCCGAATCATTGAATGTAATCAAAGTTCCTCCATGTGGATGTATATATTTAAAGCATTTCAATATTTTCTTATTGTCAATTTTATTTATTATATCCCACTCAAGCACCTTTTGATAACATTAATTATAGAAAATACTCTCTCTATAAAAGTAGTTGGCGTTGTTAGTGGTAATGCCAATTTTAAAAATCAATACAGTAGGAAATATACACAATCATGTCTTAGTTCTACACATTTTTAAGCAATATCACTAATACCGTCAACAAAATTTAATTCTGATGTCTGAGAAACATCAAAATATAGGTATCATATTGATTTCCAAGCCATTTATGATCTATAAGAGAGAAATCTAAAGGATAAAGTTAAGCAAGTTGTACTAACGTTTCTCTATCAAAGGAAACAAATGCAGCATTTGGATAAACACAATAATAACTTTGTGTTCCTTCTGTTGAAGTGATCATTGAGTTCATTCATTCAACAAATCAATTACTGTTTTTAAAACTCTCAAACCAAAATCTGTGCAAGTTTGTCTTCTGGCATGTTCCCCTTGGTTATTGAAAAATGTCATCCATTCATTTAACTTTGATATTATGCTCTTTTGCAAAATAACATAATTTCATCAAGAAAAGATTTTCATGCATTACCATCACTTTTGGTGTAGTTTATTCAGAACTTAACTTTACTAATTAAGTTTATTACATTTACAATATATTGTCTTATCCTTTTCTTGTAATGCACCAAATTATATCTAATGTCTACTGTTTTTTCAAAAAATAGGGTGAGGCTCGTGCCTTACTTTGCCCCCATGTACATCCATCCTTGGTTGATGCCCAGGCCTGATTTAAGGCTAGGTGTTTACATGCTTCACCTTATTTTGTTATAATCTGATCCTTGCTAAATCTGATATCAAATCTAATAATGATCTACATATTTTTAGGTGTTAATCAATATTATGATATTTATCTTGGTACATTTTATGGCTATTATGTTATTTTAGTTAGTTTAGTTAAGAATAAATATATCTTTGTATATATTGCATTAAATAGTATATGACATAAATAATAAAAAGGATGAAAATAACTTCTTTAAAAAATTTCAAGTGATGCCTAGGTGCCTCGGCGTACATGGCAATCAAGCTTAATTCCTTGGTGTCTTGACACCTCAATAACTATGGATTTAATAGTTTGCATCTTACAAAAATTGTGTTCCTTTAGCTTTATCAGATATCATTATAGATAGAATGCTTAAGTGGTTCATATAGGACAACTTCTTTCTTGTATTAATGTTTGACTTGCAAATTCAATTTGATGAATTCAGCAGTAAGATACGTTGGTGATATAACAACCCAAAACTAAGAAATATCATACTTATTTCTTTCCAGATTAAAAAAGTTAGGAGCTCTGGAATGGGACAAGGTTGTTAATCAACACGAAGGATGGAGGCTTATAAGCTGTATATGGCTTCATGCTGGAGTTGTACATATCTTGGCAAATATGTTCAGTCTGCTTTTTATTGGAATTGGTCTTGAGCGGCAATTTGGATTCTGTAAGTTTCCATAAGCTAGAAATTAAATGATGCATTTAACATGGTTTGCCTTCTTGACTAGTTAATCAGCATTGCATGATTCCTTTATAGAATTATATCTGGATATGACAGTACCATATGTTGTTGACCAGTTGAGTTGATATGTGGCTATTAGCATGTTCTCCATCTGGAATATGATCTAGACAATCAATACGTTGTAGAGATGCAAAGCACTATGGAGTAAACCTGATGGGTGCATGTTCCATGAAAAGGAATGGCACTGCTTTCTTAACTGAATTATAAGGAGTTTATCCACATATCTCCACCTTGATTTCTGTATTTATTTTTCTTTTCTATTTTTAAAATTTTCCGTATTTCAATTTTCCTCGCCAAGAGTATTTTCATTGTAGTTAGGATTTTTATTTTCTTATTTTCCTTTGTTTGCAACTGTTTATGGTTTGTTATAAAATTCACCTTGCTGGCTTCAGATAATAATGGATCGGAAAATATATATTTCTAAATTCTAATCGTTTGGACTTCTTTTGGCAAATCAAGATGTAGAAAGTTACGAGGCATTGAAAATGTGTTGAGGCACATCATTTGGTGTCATTTATTGATTCTTTCAATGAAAATAAAAATAAAAGGATTCTTCTTGTTTAAGGATATTTCAGCTTAAACAGCTTTTCTTATTGATATTGCAGTCCGTGTTGCTGTTATATATCTCTTTTCTGGATTTGGTGGTAGCGTCCTCTCAGCTCTGTTTGTAAGGAACAGTGTTTCTGTCGGTGCATCTGGTGCTCTTTTTGGACTTCTAGGAGCAATGCTCTCAGAGCTTATAACAAACTGGTCACTGTACTCTAATAGGGTAAGCACGTTGACCACTTGAATGAATGCTTTTTACTAGCAAGTATTTATCTTATAACATTTTGAATTTTAATTGTACTCCCATAGGCCTCAGCTCTTTTCAGCATCCTAGTCATTATTATTGTCAACTTGGCCATTGGAATGCTACCTCATGTTGATAATTTCGCACATGTTGGAGGATTTATCACAGGCTTCCTGTTGGGTTTCATTTTCATGCTTCGTGCACAATACTCTTACAGATACCAGAATCATCCTCCAGGGAGCCGTTTGAGGTCCAATTATAAGCCCCACCAATACATATTCTTGTTCGTTTCTCTGATTCTGGTGATTATATGGTATTGACTCGATCACTTAACCAGCTATTTCTCTTTTAACCTGTTCTGCATGACATGACATGAAGGCCATCATGATGCTAGGCTTGCCCAACAAACATGATATAATCTTGCTCATTCTTGCATAACACAACTTTTCTTGTTTCACATCCACTGAGAATATCCCTTACCCTTCTTTGTACCCGAACCTGTAAGTTTTTTCGCATTTGCTTTCATTTTAAATTAAGTTGCCAAAATGACTTGTTCGATATCAGACAATCACCTGCTCTCATTCTATACTTCCTCCACCTCTCAAATGATTACATCATACATCACACATTCATGGTTGATTGGGCATGGTTAATTTATAATCTCAATCAATTGGTATCATCACACATTCATATTTCCGTCGTTTTGCTTACATCTCTTTATTCCGCAGGTTTGGTGTTGGAACGGCCATGTTATTCAAGGGAGAGAATGGAAATTATCATTGTAAGTGGTGTCACTATTTGAGTTGTATTCCAACATCAAGATGGCGCTGCTAAGGTGCAGGAAAGGTGGATGGTGTTGTTTTGTTCATAAAAGTGATATATACATCTGTGATTCCTCTTTACAGTAACCTCACACAGTTGTGCAATAACTTATCATTGTCATGGGAGTTGTTTTCCTTTTTTTCGTTTTAACTTCTGATCATACATGAATGATGATTGGAACAAGTGGTTTGTTCATGAATTGTGATATAATGGCGGTTGATGAATTTATATTGGTCTTTGCTTTTCAATTTTAATCCCTAAGGGGTGTTAGTATTTATCACTTTTAATGTGAGCTCAAAACTCACATTAAGTCACCGTATGTATAAAGATGTCAATTAGGTCATGTTTAGTTGAGTCAGTATGATCTAATATGATTAAATTGTATCATTAATCGACACGATACAGTTTGATGAGTTATACCTAAGTTAGATTTTTATGTTTTCATATCGACATGTGAATTGGTATAGCATGATATGAAAATATTTTTGTAATTTTTTAAAAGTTTTTATTTATTTCAATATATTTCTTATAGTTGTATATATTGTATATAAGTTGGTGATTTGAGTTTGTTAATAAGTAATGTATAGTTGTAAGTTTGAATTTCATATTTAATCAATTTTTAGTATTTATAAATTAGTTTACATTCAATCACATCAATATTAAAAAATTAATTAATTTCACTACTTTACATATTTTATTTATACGTTAAAACAAATGACCTCTAATCACATCAACAAATTCTATCTCGTCAAACAGTCCAAATTTCAAAATGCAAATTTTTTTGTTTGGTGAATGTGAGAGTTTAACTTTTTTTTCATTCCTGGATTTGAAAAAGTCTACGCCAAATGCAACTTTAGTGATGGGGTGATCCATTTCATTTTGTGGTTTGTTCTTTTTACTGTGTTGATTAGAAAGTGTAAGCTGTCGTTGCTTGATGTTGGAATAGTTTTAAATTAATTAAAACAAGAATTTAACTTAATTTTATATGATAATGTTTTTTTTACTTGTAATCAATTAATTTTAAAATAAAATTTTAATATGAAATCAAAGTTTGAGTTTACACACATATTATAGGTATATAAATAAAGATACAAGTGATGGACAGTAGCAAAAGGTACTCTTACTTTGATTGAAATAAAAAATGTTTTTTTTTCCCCTAATTTTACTGTAAATATTAATGCAATTCATAGATAAACTCCAATCACAAGAAAATAAAATAATAAAAAACAAAAAATAAATTTTAATTTTTCATAAAAATATTTATAATTTGAGTCTTAATTTTCTAGTGGCACCTATAAGAAATTGGTTCTATAGATATATAAATTTAAGTCATTCTTTTAAATTTTTACTCTTCATTGAAATAAGGCATAATTTTGATGTTCTACTTGGAATTGAAAAGAGTAGTGGAGAAATTTCAGTGGAAGGAAAGAAGATGATGAAAATTAATCTTGATACATTTTCAGCTACTAGATTAAGTACTTATGGAATTAATTTTCTACGTATAGTTGCCACTATTATCCCTTGTAATTTTACTAGATATCAACATAAACATTTTTTAACCACTAAAGTAATATTTTAGTAATTGTCAAATCTTTTATTAACATTTATAATTTTAAGTTTAAAATTTTATTAATATAATAAAATTATGTTAGAGTGTATTTGTTAAAGATCTTGTTTGTATATGAGTTTTTCACTGTATACATTTGTTTTTTACTATATACAATAGTAGTAACATTTATTAAATAATGTTAATATTTTACACTAAAAAAGTCATATCAAAACATCCTAAATTATGTAATTTAAAAAAAAATGTGAATCTCATATCACCTAATTATAGCTTTTATACATGATTTATAATGAGGTGAAGTGAGTTTGAGTTCACCTTTACGATTTATAATATAAATTTTTAATATGATATTTTTAATATAAAATATTAAAGATATTTAATAAATATTATTATACACAACTAATATACATCGTAAAAAATAGAAGTGTACAGTAATAATCCTTTAAACAAACAAAACCTTAAAGTACGCGTTTCTCTGTCATAAATATAGGTTACATTTTAAAATAACTATTTTAACTTAAAAATAGTAAAAAGTAATTTTTGATAATTTCTTTTTTAAATTAATTTTCTAATCGTCGAAATGACAAGTTTACATGGTTGTAAATATATTTATAATATTTGTATGTATTTTAATAATTAAATAAGTGTTTTTTTTTTGGCTAATAACGAGTAGATTAGATTAGAAGAATAATCCGAGTACAAGATTAGTTTATACAAAAGTATTCACAATTGAGATAAAGCCACAAAAAAGTCGGGTGACAATTGATGATAAGTGATGTTAATGTTGAAATTTTACTTTTTTAATATTGATATAATTAAATATTATAAAAAATTATTTTAAGAATGTACCGTATCATCGTAAATTTAAAAAAAGTGGTCGTAATAAATTTTAAAGCTGAAGTCAAACAAGTGGTTGCCGTAATAATTGTTGAAGGGCAGGGGCATTTCCGTTTCTAAAAGCCGTCTTCTGCTTTCACACCAGCCCACCTTCGACCTTCGACCTTCGTCTGGCGTCTTCGCACCTTCCCTACTGGTTTCGACGACAATTCGCGTCGCAATCTGATCAACCACCCGACCCTACTCGACGGGAAAAGACCGGATCGTCGAACGGCGTCGCTCGTCTGAAGCTTCGGGGGAAGGTAGGTGTCCTCTTCAAAGCCCTCACCTCGGTAACTCCCCCATTTCTTCTTGGTTGCCGAGGAGAACTAGAGATCGAACATGCTGGTCAGGAAGGAGGGTGTAAATCGGGACGCCTCGTGACTGGGAGCGGACTTGTAGGTCGATATCATCTTCATTGCGTTGGGGATTCCGGGTAGGGTTCTTGAATCACTCGGCTGGCCTTACTCCACTTTGGGAAATGTTCGTGGAGGGGAGTGGTCACACGAGGGAGGTCTCGAGGAAGGCCTCGGAACCCTTGGAGGCGAAGTCAAACGCAGTCGATGGGGATAAAGCGAATTCAAAATCGCGTCTTTCGGAAAGGAGCGGGGAGAAGGCCTCCGGGAGCGGGCCGTCGAATAACCTGCAGGAGCTGACCCTGAGCTACATGTGCGAGAACCCGAAGATGGGGCTTTTGGAGAAGGAGGTCGGGGGGAAAAACTTCCTGGAGGCTATTGAGAGGGCTAGGGGGAAGGGTAAGGAAATTGCGGAGGAGGGTGAGGGGCAAGAGGACCGAAGGTGGGTGGAACGGGATTTCTTGCAATTCGGCGGTTGTGGTGGGAACGGTAAGAGGGGGGCGTTGGATGGGGGAGAGGGTGATTTTGGAAGAGGGGAGAAGAGGGTGAAGGTTGAAACACTGAACTTGTCTTTGGCTCCGCCTAATCTTTCGCTTTCGCTTAATTCATCAAATCCGGTTGTCAAGCCTGTGGTGGCGCCTCCACATGTTGAAGTTTCAACCACTGTTGTGATAAAGAGAAGTCAAAGTAATAACACCTTCAACACCCGAGCTAGCTCGGATGATTTTGGGCTCTCGCCCTCACAGTCATTCTCGCATGCATTCTCGCACAATCCTAGCTGCTCTTTGATGTGTAATTCCACTGAATTTGAGTATTCCAAGGAGACAGATCATATTTGGCATGCTGGTGGTGGGGAGGGGACCAATGGCTCTGTACACAGTAGATTCAAGCCCATCGGAGAGAACAATAATAGCATTACTCTATCAAATCATAGTGGATACCCTCGATTGCAATCAAACAATAACAGGGAGATCAGCAATGTTTTTCATAGAGTTAACAGTTTTGAAAACAACTCTTTCTTTCCCTCAGAATTGCCTGCAAAGCCGAAAGAGTTTGGTAAGAATGTCACAGATGGGATTAGAAATTCTATGCTCCCAACGCCAGAGAAAATTTTGAGAGAAATTCTTTCGGAATCAGTCCCTGTTGTTGCACAGATACTTCAAGAACTTCCATCTGATTCAGTTGAAGCTATAAAGAATTATTTGAGAACAATAATGAGTGATCCTAATAAAAAGGAGGATTTCTCTAACATGCAGAAAAGGCTGGAGAGGAGGTCCGATCTCACTTTCGATGCATTATTGAAATCTCACAAGGCACAGCTTGATATTTTGGTTTCAGTCAGGACAGGTCTTGATACTTATCTGTCTATGAGAAACCGTCTTCCTACCAAGGAGTTGGTTGAGATATTCTTACTCACAAGGTGCAGGAATGTGAACTGTAAGAGCATATTGCCAATTGATGACTGTGACTGCAAGATATGTTCAAATAAGAAGGGATTTTGTAGCTCATGTATGTGTCCTGTCTGTATGAATTTTGATTGTGCTGAGAACACTTGTAGCTGGGTTGGTTGTGATGTCTGCTCCCATTGGTGCCATGCTACATGTGGCATTGAAAAGGGCCTTATCAGGCCTGGGCCTAGTTTGAAAGTAGCTGCAGGGATGTCAGAAATGCAGTTCCACTGTCTTGGGTGTGATCATGCTTCTGAAATGTTTGGATTTGTTAAGGATGTATTTATCTGTTGTGCTAAGGACTGGGGACTTGAGACATTAAAAAAGGAATTGGATTGTGTTAGAAGGATATTCCAAGGAAGTGAAGATTACAAAGGAGAAGAACTGCAAAACATATCAGAAATGATGCTCACCATGCTTGGGAAGAATCTAGTTTCAACAACAGATGTTTCTGATGTGTTGCTCCGGTTTCTCAAGTGTGAGTTTCTTGATTATACTGCAGTTTGGTTGCTGTTTATATTTATTCTTATTTAGTGTTTTCAATGTGTTGGAAACAAGTGAAATAGATGGAAGCTAGATATCTCATTAACAAATATAATATCTCTCTATATAGAGGCTTGACAAAACATTATAAGCAATGTGAGATTAGACCCACTTACAATACAAATAACCTAATATTTATTCTCACACTCTCACTTAAATTGGACCATATAAATTGCAATTGAATCAAGAACAACACAAACAAACTTAATTGGAAATAAGAGAAATACAATAGGTAGTAGTAAACCTCCAATCATATAAAGACAGTAGCAGTGGAAAACTCCCAATTATGTGAAGATAATAGTAGTAAAACCATCAGATGATACCATCCAAGGTAGAAAACTACTTGCTGTAGTAGAAGTAGCAACAAAAGACAATAATAGTGAACCTTCAACCACGAGGAGGTTGTAAAATAGGTAGATATGAACTACCCTTGGAAATTTTATTTTATTTTTTTGTATTTTTTTGACAGAAAGAGGTTGACTAGTGATGACAGAGTAGTGGAGGGTTGAACAACAAAAGCAATGGTTAGTGTTTGGGGAGGTTTTTTGGAGAGGCCGTCGGTGGTGACAAATTAGGGTTTGATCAATAACTTGGATAGTTGGTGACTACAATGGTGGAGACATTGTTGGAGCATGCAACATCCTCTGGTGTGCTACGCTATTCCTTGGTTGGCATCATCAAATCGTTGTGGTAGGAAAAGAAAGTTTAGGTGAAGGAATGAGATGCAAAAGGAGCACCGATAACTTAAAAAACTAGTTGACCAATGTAGAAGGGTGGTGATGACCTGAACAATGGTTGATGGTGGTGTTGGTGGTTGGGAGTAGGGTGACGACTAAGGTTTCCCTCCTCTCTACCTAGGTTTTTCTCTCTTTTGGATTCTTTAAATTTAATTACATGTTGGAAACAAGAGAAATAGGTGGAAGTTGGATATCTTATTAACAAAACTTAAAGTTTCTATATATGGAGGTTACACAAAGATGACAAACACATCATAAGTAATGTAAGATTAAATCCACTTACAACACAAATAACCTAATATTTATTCTCATAGCAGGCATGTTTTGATACAATAGGAGCTCTTGATTAGTTTCATTATAGTTAAACATCAAAGGTCACTGTGATAATATTTTCTTACATTGTCAGTTTTTTTCTATTTTTATCCATAAATTCATTGCTTTCTAAAGCATTTTAATTTTTTGTGCCCTTGTGAAGAGCTTTTTTATGAGTAAGTTTATTGTGAATTTGAGCTTCTTCCATTTGTCTATCTTATATTTCACAAAGATACATATTATTGTACTAATTTTGAATTCCTATTTATGTCGGTTTTTCTCTCTCATGCATATCAAAAATCTATTTATTTATTTATTCAAATATGCATTTTGTATATTTGAGATCTCTTAAGAATTAATTCGCAATTCTGTACCTCACACCTTTCCAAAGGAAGGTTGTTTCATTTACAATATGTCAACCACATAAAAATACATATGAAAGTAAATTATTGTATGATTTCATTATGAAAAATGAAGAGTACAAAATATGGTTGTGCAAATAAAAATAATAGATGATATTTGAAATCTGCCTTTTAGATAATAACATATTATATCAAAAAATTTATACTCATATCTAGAAGTATACGATATTTTAGATAGTTTAGGCTTGTATTTTGGAGTTTATGATATTTTAGATAGTTTACATTCATATCTGGTAGTAGTTTAATATTTTAGATAGTTTAAGCTCATATCTAGGAATATTATAGAAATGTTGGATATGTATATATATTTTATGCTCAGGGTGGAGATTTTGTAGCTTAGATAGCTTACACTCTTATCTAGGAGCATTTTAATATTTAGATATTTATATTTCTCATATCCAAAGAATTTAATACTTGTGAGAGAGATCAGAAATTTAGAGAGGCTTTTGAGTGTAGAGTGAGTTGTAGGCACAAGATACGAAGAGTTTAGAAAGTTAGGTAAAGAAATGAGAGGAAGGGGTAAGATATTTATTACATTTTCCATTTCCACCCTTTCCTTCATTAATGATTGGCAATCTTTTCCTTTTTTGGCATTTGCTAACCATTATGACAGGAGTTGTTTGATGCCCAGCAACAAAGGAAAATGGTTAGATTGGAGCTTGGGCAATGAGTGGGTGGGAAATGGGTGAGTGGCCAATGTTTGAGTTGCCAACAGCTAAGTTGACAACATTCAGGTCACACAAAATTGGTATATTGTTTTTATATTCATTTTAGTACACAATTTTATATTTTTTAGGTTTGACATACCAATATACCATTCAATATATCAAAATTACGATAGAAAAGTTCTATCTGATTTTTAGTATACTGTCTTTGTAAATGGTATCTGATTTTAGTATAGATTCTTAGATTTCTTAGGTTCAACATACCAACTTTTCATTTCAGTATATTGAAGTTTCGTTAATGTTTTCAACATACTATTTCTATAAATAGTATACTAGTTTTACAAAAGAGCGACTCATACCATGCTGACTTGTGTGTTCATACCAAGTTGTGTTGGGTTGTTGTCCAATTCCATTGGATAGCGGCCTAGCATAGTCTAGAAAATTGTGTTAGGTTAGGTTGACATTGTTTGACCCGACCTATTTGACATGATTGCAACAATTAGTTTGCATTCTTTCATTGCTTCATTAATCCATATTAGTACTATGGATGTCATCTAGTCACTCTGATGCCCCTTTCTCACTCATGAAATACTTGTGCTTAAATAAGAAATAGAGGCACAATTGATTTATTTGCTAATATAACTGTTTGCATGATGGAAGGTCTATCTTCCTGCCCTTTGTCACAAAATGTATAGAATGTCCTAGAAGCAAGTGCCATCTCCTCCCCTTATATGGCAACAACAATCAATGCCATATTCAAATTATGTGGGATTGTCCCTTCACCCCCACATAATCCCCTTATTATTATTGTTCTTGTTGAAGTACTTGTTATAGATGATCTGTCGTTATCTAGAAATATACATTTCTATTTGAAGGCATTTCTAGTTTAAATCCATTCTATCCATGTTTTAATTTAATCTTGTATATACATTTATCTATTAGTGTATGTTGGCAATGGAAGACATTCCCAGAAGGTAATGACTTCCTATGGCTTTCCACCATCTCGACCATCTCCTTATGCCACGGTTGTTGATTGATATATAAAGACAGTTCTTTTAAACATAGTAGTAGTAGTTCCAAAAGGAGGAAAGTTTGACATATTGCATTTTTGGGTTAGTTGTTCAAAGAGAAAATAATCATTAAATTAGTAATAATGAGAGGGTTGCATATATATAGGCCCAAGACCTTACATGGCTATCCATTTACCTATCTACATCTATATACATAATAATCCACTACATAAATATAGATACATCTAACACTCCCCCTTAAGGTAAAACATATATATCAAACATGTCTAGCTTACACAAATAGTCTGAAAAATCCTTACACTTAGTCCTTTGGTGAATCCATCTGGCCAAAGGACTGTATTTAGAGAGTTGAAATAATATTAGACTGCACTGAATCTTTGACAGAATAACAATTTACCTTTCAATTATGATTTGGATTATTGTTGTTGTAACTGTTTAGATGATGATATTTATCTCTTATGTTGTCTTAAAATTTGAAGAAATAGAGAAAAAAACAAAAAACAATTAATCATGTCCCAATGCCAATAGGATATGATTCCAACCAAAGCAATCCATTAGTTGCGGTAATGCCTGTTATTACTGTGTAAAATTGTAAATCAACTTGACTTATGAGTTTTTATTTGTTCCTAACAAAATAATTTTGTGATTTTATTTCGTGATTGATTTTGTCTTTGTCAACAGATGGTGCTTCTGACCTTTCCACTAATGGGAGGGCTTCTAAAGATGTAATAGCTGCTACCCCACCTACTGTCACCCCTTCTAAGCCTACCTTGAATGGCATAAGTTCTCCGGGTGCTTCCCTAGATGAGCCAAAAACCAGTTTAAAGGCATTTGAACAACCCTCAGCTCAAGTTAGCCTTCTGAAGACAGATGGATTTGAGAGCTTAGAAAGCTTGATTCAGTTCAAACAGGCAGAGGCAGGATTATTCCAGAGGCTTGCAGATGAAGCTCATAGAGAGGTGGAATCCTACTGCCAGATTGTTCGTGCAAAATCAGAGAAGCTGGAGAATGAGTACTCTAGCAATCTTTCGAAACTGTGTCTGCAGGAGACAGAGGAGAGGCGATGCAAGAAGCAGGAGGAGCTGAAGGTACTAGAAAATTCACATTGTGACTATTTCAAGATGAAGATGAGAATGGAATCTGAAATGGCCAACTTACTGGAAAGGATGGAAGCAACAAAGCAGAAGTGGTCATAACCCAATGTCCATTTCCTTTGGGTTTGTCTTTCTGCTGTCATCTGTATATTATTTCAATTAATCAGCTGAAACGGATGTAGTGATCAAATGCTCCGGTATTGATGTAATCTCGATGTTTGCACCTCAGCCCACATTTCAGAAAATCACTCCCTTCCGCCGAAACGTTGGAGAAGTTCCAAGTCCCTTTTCCTCTGCCTCGATGGATACTACATTTCCAGCAAGCAGATGGTGGAATTCACACAAGTAGTACAAGAAGATAAAAATCATCCCACAAGATAAATCATTTGGAAACATATATTGATTTTCAAATGATACGATCGATTGTAATGATGCCATTATTTTTAAAACTCTCAAACTACTATTGTTTCATGTTGAACGAATCTGGTTTGATCACTTGAATTGCTTTTCACAAAATTATATTTACATGGCAAACATCAACAGCAAATGGTGGTTGAAGGTACAACTGCAGGTGGCACCTTGTTGAAGATACAACTGCAGCGTTGTCATGAACACGCAATGCTTGTAATGAAGTACAAGGAGTGTGCAAAAGAGCGCAAGAAAGGAAAGGATATGTGAAGGTATGGTCACAAATAGTCACTGTTCTGCTGTTACTTGTAATGGTAAAAAGCCTCATCTATAAAAAGATGAATGAGATGATAAGTGGGCAATCAGCATTGCTTTTGTGCAGGCAATAAACAGTGCCAAATATCTAATAAGGATGATGGTGGCAGGTAGTTGATGGTAATGGAGGACAATGATCAATGGCAGTGCTGGCCTATGCCTGTTGGGTTAAAGCAGCTAAGATTAGTTAATATAAATACCAATTTAAGCATGTAGTCTATTATTAAGTGATAGACTTATCAGAGCAGTCTAGTTTATTTGACGTCTTTGAGTGGTGTGAGTCTAGTGTATAAATATCATTTGATTTTACTTTCATATGTTCATGCAGGAACAAAAAGGAAAATAAGAAATATTGTAAACGTTTTTGTGCAGTGAATCATTAAATCTGCTGAAGTTCTAGATCAAACCACTCTTCTCTCTCACTTCATTGGATGATTTCTTTTGGAAAAGTTGTTGGTACTTGGAAGGGCAACTCTTCTGGTTTGACATGACCATGCATAGGATGAAAAATCACATTCATTTCATTACAAATGATAGAGGTGAAGTGGTCACTGAACTTGCAGGTATTGTTCATGTATTCATCAAGTACTTTCATGATATATATTGCTCCAATGGATGAGTGCACCTAGGAAGGAAATTGAAGACAAGATTGAGGCCTCCAATTCACTTGGATTGTGTTTGTTTGCGCGGCTACTGGATGTGTGTTGGGTACGTGTGGGTTTGTCGAGGCGAGCCCATGGGTTGCTCTCCTATGAGTTGCATGACATTATGTGCAAGCGTTTGGTGAACAATGCGGTAACATGTGGTGGAGTGTAATGGTGCATCGCTGATCAATGGAGTGAAGGGTCCAAGTGATGATCGAGCGAATGGTCTAAGTGCTGATCGAATGAGAAAGGGGGTGGAGGGTGAAATCTTCCTTTCCCCAGTTGGAGTGGAGAATCACCTTAGGACATGTGAAAATCATGGTAGACGCAAAGCTGTGATTCACATGTATGTACAGTAATAGTCGTGTGCTCGAACTCCTATTACTGTGGAGCTCGAGTTCGTTTGATTAAGTTTTTCACAGCTCCATGCACTTCACGGTGGATGAAGTGGAGAATTGATTAAACAAGCAAGGCCTTGAAGGTATCTTATTGAGTAGGAAGTGAAGGCTATCCTAAACAGTATGGATACATAGAAGTGCTTAGGCCTAGAAAGGTATCTGATTAGTTTCTTATGTAGAGTTGGTTTTTTAGCGTTCTTGGTTTGCTCCAGATTATAACATATATAAATAGTAATTAGGGAATTGTTTAGCACCTTGTATTGCATGGAGTAGGTGTGTTTTTAACTTTTTAAGAATTGTTGACCTACAACAAGAGGAGTGGAACACTAAGGATTGATGAACAGCATAAACAAACATAGCTATGATCCATGAGAAGAAAACCTATAAGAATCTTGAAGGGTATTGTCCTATTGACTTGACGAATATATATATGTATAAAGATTCTAATCAGAAGATTAAAAAGCCTCCCTGTCCATTGTGATATCCCATGATCAATGTGCCTTCATAGAAGGAAGGTTGACTAAGGACAGTATTGTGGCGTGGCTATGGAAATCATTCACTCCGCAGGGCCAAAGGATGTTTTTTTTGCTTTGAAGGTGGACATGACTCTGTGAGAATAAATAATGTATTAGAATTTTAAGTGTGTATGGATTTAATCTTACATTGATAGAACTGTATTTATTCTAACTATGGCTCCCTTTGGTTTTAGCTTTTTTCAATTCCTAAAATCACTTCCAATTTTATTATTATTACATAAATTCTAATATATAAATTTTATCACCCAAATTACCATGTAATTTTAACTCTGTTCACGAAACTAACTTCATTTTTAGTTCTATTCAACTTCCAGAGCTGAAAAAATTATCTCCAAACGCACCCTATGTAATCTTTGCAAATAAAGGTCTTATGTTTGTCTATGAAACATTTTACTTTCACCCATCTCTTGTATTGCAATAGACACAAACGTATGATTGTATTGAATGGAAGCCTTTAGAGAAAGGTGATGGAGAGAGGGTGGGGCTTGTTGGAGAATTGTAGGAAGGTATTTATGACATATGTATCTTCTTCCTTTTCAAATATTGGGAATGGTTCCCTTCCTCTTTATCTTGGTAATGGAGGTACTTTGTTAGTTGTCTAATAGATTAATTGATTGAGCTTACTTGCATTGGTAGAAATGGTCCTACCATATCACACACTTGCCATATGCAAATTAATGTACTTATTTTTAATTAGTAGAGCCATGATGGAGGAGGTTATTAAAACAAACAATATTCTCCAAGAATTTGTAGGGAATATTTTGGGGCAAATGATAAATAGATCTAATCCCACATCTATATATTAGTCCCAATTAAAGTCCCTATACAATTCCAATTAAAAGAAAGATTGGGGTATGGTTGCAAGCTAGTAGGTATAATGTAGGACTGCAAGTACCATCAATTGTGTATGAATGTTTTATTAAAGGGAAGGAAAAGGTGGAGCTTGTTGGACAATGTTTTAATTAGATGGATTGGACTACACTTGTTTCTTCAAGGCCTTGGAAGCTCTTTCAGATGATATATCAACCAAAGGTGGAAGAGAAATAATTAGATGCATGTAGGGAGGTTAATTATCAAGGAGATTTTCTACGTTAAAAATATTAGTGTGCTTGTTTTGTTTGACTTGATTTTTATTGTTTCTTCACAATCAAGAAGTTGTTTTAGAAGATCTTATTATATTTTTCCTAACACATTTGCATAAATGCTACTAAAAAACAACCTCATATATAACATAGCATATATATAATTAAGCAATAAAAGTGACATTCTAGTAATTTAATATATATATTTTTTGTAGCATGCAAACAAATATTTCTTCTTTTTTCTTGATTGTAGTTGTAACTTAACCACAATAGATTTTTCTGAAAAATAAAAGTGAAATACAAGTAATTCTATACTTTTTTTTAACATTCAATCAATTAAGCAATATTTTTATTTTTATTTCTTTCTTTTTTTGGTTCTTGTTCATTGTCTTTCTAAACCCTAACCATGCCATGTACACTTGTAGATCAGCAAAGTTGCTTCTTTAGACCATGGAGCTCTGGGTGGGCAATCGAGGGAGCACAGCGGAGAAGCACACTGTGAACCCGAATAGGAGGACGAAGAGGGCGGTGAAGTTGATCATCTTTGCCTCAGCTCCAGGGTTTGTCAACTTCTGAGTGAATCCAGTCTGCGTTGTGAAGATTGCCATGAGGAAGATGGCCATCCCAGCAGATGCATGCCATGGCACCACCATTGCTCGTGATGGCTCTGGTGCCCCAGGATAGAAGAAGCAGAAGAACCCAACCAACCACTGCAAGTTGCAGTTGCAACAGTAGCAACAACAACAACAACAACAATAACAACAATCCAACATGTTAGTGAGAAGAGTATTGGATTTCCCTCCACATAGAGGATGATTACATAATATTTTTATTATATAGGGATTTTAGCATAAAATACCCACTTAACTTGTGGAGGGTGAAAGAGAAGACAACACAACATATTAGTGTTCAAACTAAGAGAAGACAGTAGTTGGTTGATTTTTGTGTGTCATTTTTCTATTGCGTTACTTTGATTAAGTGGTCGATTAGATGGTCATTTGTAGTCGGATTGAGTTAAGATTTTTTTGGCTAGGTCACAACTTACTACTCTTCAGATTAAATGGTTGAATCAAGGTTTAGAATAGCATAGAGGTAGATTTGAAGGTGGTTTCAAAAGTGATTTGTCATTTTGGACTCTTAGGAAAAGTTCTATTTGAGGGGCGAGACAAAGTCTGTTAGAGTCAAAATTTTTTGGTAGGTCAAAAACTTGTGAAACTTCATTTCTGCCAAGTTTCACGACTTTTGGAGAAGTGGAATGATATTAGAAGTTTTTGAAACATGAAGACCATTTTTGGGTAAAATTTGTTTGCCTTTTATTTGTGTTATTCATCATTGTGAATGTATGTACGTGTGATTCCTCTATTTAAATACTAGAGAACATTTGATTGTACCTATTATCATTATAGTGAATGTTTGGAGGTAAATTATTTGATCCTATGGTTTTTACTCCTCGTACCAGAGAGATTTTTCATGTTAAAATATTGGTGTGCTTGTGATTTGCTTATTTTGATTTTTTTCCACTGTTCGTTTCACCATTGACAAATTATTTTTAGGAGATCCTATTACGTGTTTTTCCCAACAAAGAGGAGGGAGGGCTTGGATGTGAAAGAAGAATTAGTAAACCTGCAAGGTGTATAGAGACATGGTGATCATTCCAAGCCATGAATGCAAGGTGTAGACGTTGGTGATGTCCATCTCCTTGTGGAACTTGAAGGAGGCAAACAGCCCTAAGGCCCCCATCGAGATCGCGACGAGCTGAAGCACCGAGTGCACCACCTTCCTCACCTTCTTCTCGGCATAGACTGTGTTGTACGCCATGATTGCTGCCAAGAATTACTCCCAACACATGTTAAAGTTCATCATAAAACCAATTGTAATTTGAAAAAAAAGGAAGACAATGTTATAAGGTCCAAGCTCAATCACATCTTTCACTACAGGAAATAGAGCCTATAGTGATGGCTAAATCCGTCACTATAGGCCAAAAAATTGTCACTATATCTCAGAAGTCATAATATGTAGCCTCACTATATCATAATAGGTTTCATCGTATCATTATTTTTTATGTTCTTATTCCTTTTTTTGCTCTTAAAGAGTGTGACGGATTAACGAATCTGTCACTATATAGTAGCTATAGTGATAGATTGAAACATCCAACAAAAAGTACTTCTATAGTGATAGAAGCTTTAACTTATAGTGATAGTCGTGAAGGTCAATCACTATATATTACATCTAAAGTGATGGATACCTCATTTTTTCGTGATGGTCCAAATCATTTGTTACAAAAATATATACAGTGACGAACAATTCACATCTATAGTGATGGCTTGAAAAGTTTGTCACTATATCTATAGTAACAAATTTAAAATTAAATTCATCACTATAGGTCATACTTGGTATAGTGTTTATCTATGTAAAACTTTTATAGTTGACAATCTTCCACATACTTCACTACAAGAAAAACAATCATTACAAAAAATTCAAAAATTATCACAAATAATGTATTTGTGATGGCTATTATGGTAGTCAAAAATCGTAGTAATAAAAGTCATCACAAAAGTGTCTTACACAAATACTGCGACAAAGTGTCTTATTGATGCAATGACTCCTTTTAACTTACAAGTGTCTTACAAACAACAAATTCTAATATCATGTTAAAATTCATTTTGAAACTAATCGATATGAGAGAAGAAAACACAATATTAATTTTAAGACTCAAGTTCAATTGCATTTCTATTGATGGAGACTTTTATAGATGATATCTATATGACAACTCAGATTGGTGCTTTGATAGATGCATTGAATCAAGCACACAAGCGTGCGCACACACACACACGTAGAGGAGTCTTGAGGTACCTACGAACCTTCTCCAGATGCAAATATGAAGCCCACGAACATGATCACTGGGTGTGCCTGCAAATAGCAAGAGAGAATTAAGAAGAGAAACAAGCAATGTTCAACACCAAATCCTAAGATGGAATGTTAATTAAAACTCTCCACGGATCGATGGTTGTGGTTTAGTTAATTATCAGACATACATTGATGATGAGATCTGCATTGTTGGATTTAAGAGAGGCGCCTCCTCGGAAGTGTGTGGTCCAAATGACGAGAAGGACAATGGCTATAATGGCGAAGATGTGTGCGGCCACCGCAACCCGCGAGGCGATGGCTCGATGGCCAAACCTCCCGGCCATCATGGAAGGGAAGGAGATTGAAGGCAGCGGATGTCGACGTAAACAATGGCCTCTGTTGATTGTATTTATAAGATGGATGGTTTCCGTTTGATGGACAGGTTGCTTGGTGGCTTGGGTTTGGCACATGTTTGTTTCTCCACGCCAAGGACAAGTCCAGCCCGTAAAAGGTCAGATGTTACCTTTTGCCTTTATTCTCGTATCCGCATTTCGTCGAACACATAAACTGCAATATGTCGATTGGGGGTTGTGACGTCTGAAATCTCCAGACACCATTGTTGCACCAAGCCAAGGACAAGTCCAGCCCGTAGAACGTCAGACGTTACCTTTTGCCTTTATTCTCGTATCCGCATTTCGTCGAACACAAACTGCAATATGTCGATTGGGGTTGTGACGTCTGAAATCTCGAGACACCATTGTTGCGCCAAGCCCAGGACCGGTGTACGTCTACGAATAGAGCCCCCTGTTGATCCTGATCACTTCAGGCATCTTTTTCAAACGTAGGTTTTGTTCGAAAACACATTTTTTAAATATAAAAATTACTTCAAAACAGATTCACGACATGTTTCCTGTAAATTACTTCAACTTGAGCATCTCACCTAAATAGTATAAAGAAGATACTTGTCAGCCTAAGAGTTTACCACACGTACAAAAAAATATTGAAATAATCTCACATTAAGTATTATGCAGTGAACTTTGTCCTTAGATTACGAAGAACCCCTTCTCGCATTGTCCAAGAGTTTTTGAAAGTATATTTTTACAGTTCTGACGGTGGTTGTGTTCCTCCTCTTGCCCATGATGGATCATCCTTTACTTGCATGCACGCATGTCTTTCCATGTTTACGCTTGATTACTCCTCAGCTTTGGTCGTAATTAGTAATTAATTGAAGCTTAATCTATTGAAAACTTAAGACGTACGTACTGCAAGCAAGCAAGCGCAGCTCTTCCTCTGCTGTGCAGCGACTTCTACGTACTCCTAGGACTGGTCTTGCGGCCGGCACCAGGAACTGGTGCAGCAGGATCTGCCCGCCGTCGCCGCCATTGCCACCGGAGGACAGTGCAGCGTCCACTTTGATTGTGTTTGTCATGTAATTATATTTTTAACTATACATTACAGTATTTTAAAATACATTAATCAAACTACTTTTACGTTTTTTACTATTTATAAAATCAAACCAACATCATTAATTCTTTATTATAAATAATATATTTTATCGTAAATTGTAAAACTCAAGGATCAATAAATTTACCTTCAAACCTCTATAATGTAGGTGTTTACAATATTTTAAGTTGTCTTTGGTTAATTAGATAATTTCTGCTGGTTTTAATTTACACATCAAATAGGATTTATAGTGATAAAAAAAATTATTATTGTAAACTTAAAAATCGTCACTATAAATTAAACACATCTGTCACTTTACATAGATAACATCACTATTTACATGTAATGTGTGTTTGTTGTAGAAATAGAATTAGGTAAGATGACGTTCACATTTTTTAATAAATTACATGATATACAATGTAAGTGTTTTTATATGATTTTTAGTATAAAATGTTAAAGTTATTTAGTAAATGTTATTGTAGATCGTTATAACGTATAGTAAAAAATTAAAATACATATTAAAAAACTTTATAACAAATACACTCGTAGAAGTGACAAATTAACAAATAAACACAAATAAACATGTTAATGGAGATTGCAGCTTCTCATTACTCCTCCAAATAAACACAATAATGCATGATCTTCAGAGCAGGTTTCGTTTGTTTAGTTCAATTCTAACTTCTTTTGAACGTTAAGTTGGAGTTAGTATTTTTTATAATCAAATACTTATGAGTCCAATAATATACTGATGGATTATTTGCTTGTTACTTACATGTTCAAACATCCATCACTAAAAATAGTGATGAATGAAAAACACTTACAATGATGGAATGAAAAATCTATCTCTGTGGATCAAAAATAGTGACAAATTCAAAAATATGTCTGTTACCATGGATTCAATTTTTTGCTGTGATACCACAAGTTCTTTCTTGCATTTGTTACAGCGAAGTCATTGGAGTTCCAACTCCTCTACTCTCAAAACTTTCATGAAGCTTTGGAGTTGTCAAACAAATGCAACCTAAGCTCTTTTCACTTTAAATCTCAAGGTGTGTTTGTTTATATAATAGAATTAGGTAATGTAAAATTCATATTTTTTAAGAAATTACACAATTTATGATATAAATAGTTTGATATGATTTTTTTAATATAAAATGTAAAAGTTATTTGATAAACATTACTATAGAATGTTATAATACATAATGAAAAATGAAAGTTCATAATAATTAACTTATAAACAAACAATAGTACATGATGAAATCAACAAGGATCGTTTGTTTTTATGTGGTGTTTGTACTTTTGGAATTAGTGGAAAATAACGAGAAATGATGAAAATTTTAACTATTATATTTTTTCAAACATTTCATGTGATTTCACATTAGTTCTAAAAGCACAAACACCACTTTAGTTCCTAACCATTTTCAATAGTACGTGACACAAATGTTTGTGCATTTGAAATTAATAAAAAATAATAATAAATAATGGAAAATGATTAAAATTTTTACTATAATTTTCATTATTTCATATCATTTCTTATTAATTTTAAATGTACAAATATTAAAGTCAATTACCTATTCTCCCATCATCTTTTACAAAGAGAGTGAGATTTTTTAAATTCATTACCGTTTTCCTACAAAAAGTGACAGATAACCTTTAAAAGAGTAGGAAATAGGGTAATATGTGACAGATTAATTCGTCACCTTTTTCCCAAAAAATCCGTCACATTTCTCCCATATAAAGGTTTAAAAGGGGTAAACATGACGGACCTTATCCATCACCTATTTCCTAAAAGTTTGTCACCTTTTACCCTACTATATAAAGAAAAGGGAAAAAGGTCACATGTTTTATCCCTAAAAAAAAAAATAAAATTCATACAAATTATATAGCTATATTTAATTCATCAGTTTCAAAAAATCATTCACCTATTTCAAATTTCCATACAAATAACACATATATTCAAATATAATGTATCAAAAGTCATTAATAATTAATAATATAAATTACACAATTAATTATTTATAAGAAACTATTAGACAATATTGTCAAGTTCATTGCAATCGGAACTTCCACCTATCCCAATGGATACTCCATCCATTGCAGTTGGATCGTCCACCCATAGCCACTGGAACTTTCTTCCCACCAACAGAGCATCCATCCACTAGAATGTTTACATTAAGTTAAATGTGACAAATTTTAGGTACATAGATGATGGATTGTAAAATCCATCACCTGTACAGGGGAAAAAGTGACAAATGAAAGTTTACATCTGTCATATTTTTCATATTTTTCTTTAGTGATTATTCAAAAAGAACTCTCCAACAAAAACCTCAAATTTAATATTTATAAATGTACAAATTTCACTTCAATCATTATTATTATTTTTAAATATATACGTGAAAAGTAATTTAATATATGGTTTATTAATGTTAATCTTTCTATAATTTATTGTTATATTTTTTCTATTGAAGTTATATTGAATAAATGTTAAAAAAATTAACAACCAAATTTGTAACGTAGTACAAATATCCAAAACAACTTTTCTATTGATGCAACTATTGATGAAACAAATCAAATTAAAATTATTGATATCAAAAATAATGTTCATTTATATATATACACCATGTGAAATATATCAAAATAACACAACAAAATAACATATTTTTAATGGTAGAGCAAAGCACATAATTTTATTGTATGATTCAATTTACATGTGAAATAATAGACAACACTTATAAAATATATGTCCTGTTTATTTGATATTTTTAAATTTATGTCTAAAAAGTAATTTAATATATGGTTTATTGATGTTAATCTTCACAGATAATAATTATTATATTTTTATATTAAGAAAATTAACAATTAAACGTACAACGACAGGACAAATTCAAAACTACTTTCTGTTAAAGTCAACGTGGATGAAACAAATCAAACTAAAATTACTGATATCTTTAATTTTTTTTAAATATGTATTGTTGAAATATATCAAAATCAAACTATTGATATCTTTAATTTTTTTTAAAAAAATAAATCATTGAAACCGAATGATTTAAATTAAAATAAATCGTAATTTTCTCTAGATAAAAATATTGGCAACATCATTAAAATAAACGCGAAATTAACATGTCCTGTCACGTCTTTGGTATCAGAAAAACATCGCGCTCCTCATCGATCTATCACATAAATAAACACCAATTTCGTGATTTTTCTGGAAAAACTTTTCACGTAAAAAGTTTAATGTATTTTACTTGTAGTTTGTTTAATCTTTTCATTAAATTTCAACTTACTTAACACAATCTACCAACATCTGAAATATCTCTTGATCAATACCAACATGCTTAAGGTTAATGACATGCCTAATTAAGTAGATATTCCACCTCTCTAACCCTAATCCTACACTTCACCCATTTTGCTTTGAGTTTATGGGCCTTCGTGATTTCAAACACTTGATCTAAGAGGGTGTTTGTGTGGAATAAATTAGACGAAATTAAATTGATAAGAATTTATTTCTTGATTGGAATTGAATTGACAAGAAATGAATTCATTACTATGTGTACCTAAGAGAATCAATGATAATTGAAAAAATAGGTGTTTGTGCATAGTAAAAATTAAAGAAAATTGAATTTAAAAAATGTTAAATATTTTTTATTTTATTTTTAATTTAAATTTTTATTTACTATTATATACTTTTTATAAAAGATAAAAATATATCGTTTCTACACTCAATCATCAAATGAGTAGCATAAATACTATATTAATAAAGTTAAGTACGTAATACAATATTAGAAATACAACAAGTACTTTAAAAATTGAAGTACAGAATAATAACAATCACATTACCTTATTATTTCACATTTCTAACACAAAAATGCATTTAAAGGAAAAATGCATCAATCGTTGAGCGAAAAAGTGAGACACTTCATGTAGAGAGATGAATTGGGAGATGAGATGACAGAGAGACAGAGATGTTAGATGATGATAGAGGAATGGCAGTTACGTTGCACAATTCTAAAAGGGAAAAAGTAAGTCACATGGAGGAACGACAATCATGTGGAGAAGGGAGAAATAAATTCTAAGGGAGGGTGTTGAGAAATGAATTTTCAACCTCATATTTATATAATTTCAAATCAAGAATTCAATTTGTGATCTTTAAAAATGCACAAACACAAGAATTAGACAAAATTGAATTGAGCAGAATTCAATTCTGCCCAATTCTTTAGGCACAAACATCCCCCTAAATGTTTAAGGTGCTCCAACTAGCTACAACCATAGATTAAGATGTCATTGAAGATATATATCTAACCAACAACTCATTTATGTCCTTTGAATGATCTATGTCCTCCCCTAAGTTAGGTTGGCCTCCCTTGGCATTTTGAGCCATTCATAATTAATTCTTTGCTCGAGCTTCTCACCTCGATCCATACTTTCCAATTTTTTGTTAGGATCAATTTATAACTTCACTAGAAGAAGGTGAATAGTGAATTTGATTTATTTACACTTAAATCAAACAATTTTGTAGTAAATATGCAAATTAATTACGGAATGCTATGCGAACAAAAGAAATAAAATAGAAACTATAAAAACACAAAATTTATAGTGGTTCACTCCATGCTTAAGATCACTACTTCCAATAGCTCTTTGAGTTCTTGACCTCCACATATATACTCTAGTTTTCTATCAAGATCAATTATCTTTACTAGAGAAGGTTGGTAAATAGTGAATTTGATTGATTTATGCTTAAATCAAATAATTTTGTAGTATATATGTAAATTAATTATGAAATGCTATGCGAATAAAAAAAATAAAGGAAAGGGGTTTGTGTGCGTAGAAAATTGAAATAATGGAAAGTACACAAAGAAAATTAAGGCTTTGTTTCTTAACAAAGTGGGGTAAGATTTTGGTTGTGTATAGTAATTATAGTAATATATATATATATATATATTAATTATACTACCTCAAGAATTATATCATAGTTGGAAAAAAAATGACATCACACCTTGCTCCACCCCACCCTAATAACAAACACAAGCTAAGACTATCAATGAAAAGTCGAGAAATGAAAAATAATGAAAAATTTTCGTTTCCAACGTATAAAAGGATTAGTCCAACACATACTACAAAATTACATAGAATTTACAATGATTCACCTCAAATCCAGGGTTAAAAATTAACTATTCAAACCTTATACTAATTTTGGTGTTATTTTGAGTTAATACTAAATAATACCCATCTATTTGCAATTTTTAATAAAACCCTAAGCCTCGTGATGAAATTTTAAAATTAAGGGTTTATTTGTGTATGTCGAAAATTTAAAAAATGAAAATTTAAAAAATAATAAAAAGAAAAGGAAAATTAAGAAATGAAAAAAAATTTAAAATGGTATATATTACGAAAATTTTGAAAAATTAATTTAAAAAAGTATAAATATGTTATATTTTAATATTTTAAATATAATTTCACATTTTTCGTTAAACTACTGTTATAGTAAGCTTACGTAATAAAATTTTTGTAAATAGTAAGAATTTTCTTAACTTAATAGATAAAAAATAGGGAAAAAAATTTATACTTAAGGTAATAAAAATTTTAAATTTTTTATTTTTTAAAATACACAAATATCTAATATTTTATTTTATTTTTTATTTTTAAAGATCGGTAAGAAACACAAATCTCAGTGAAAAATAATAAGAAAAGAAAATAACAAAATTAGGAGAAGTGACAGCCGCCAACAGATAGTAAGTATAACCGTCGAACGGCCGAGTCAACAACCAACCAAAACGTGCCACGTGTGCTAGCGGGACTTCTAACTGCATGCACTTCACAACAGAATCTACGATGCTCCCATATTACCCTCAGCATACACGGAGAATTGCGAGAACACCCTCGTCCCCTTCCTGTTCGAATAGAGCGGCAGGAGGGAAGAGGAGCAGACGAGAGGGACGGCGATGAAGCCCAAGGCGTTCGGGCTGCGGACGTTCGGGGACCCGCGGTGCCCTCTCGACCTCTCCGGAGCGTTCCGGGACAACATCCGGGTGTTCCTCCGGGAATGCGGCGACGCGCAGGCGTACAACGTCCGGGGGATGCCGGTGTGGTGCACGCTGCTGGTCGACGAGAGGAGCGGGGTCGTGGTGCCGATGTACACCGTGGAGGAGGTGTCTGGAGTCTCCTCCAGACCTTCGTGCGAGTTCTGCAGGTGCTCCGGTGAGCCTCGTCCTACCCGACCCCCCTCCCTCCTCGTGGAAAGTCTGGGTTTTTACGAATTCTGGTCTCCCCATTTTGTTCTGGAAAATTTAGGTTTTGAATTGTGCTTTTTCTCGCCGTTTCCGTCCCCTGATTGGGCGATTTGGGGATGTTGGTTGAATGGTTGCGTTCGATTTGAGCTCGAACTCCACAACTTAAACTGGGAAATTTGGGATTTTGATTCCAAATCTTACTTTCGATCTCTTCTTCACTTCGTTCTTCATTCCGATTTTCGTATTCTTCTCTGCTTACCAGGTGATCATGTTGTTTTACCTCATCTCGGGCTTGAACAGCTTGTGAGCTGCTCATTTTTCCAGAATCCGTTTTCTGGTTTTGAATGCCATGGAGAGCCCTTTGATCCATGAACAGATGACCTCTCTTTTCTTAGGCAGCTTCTTGGCCGATGGATTTTTGGATCTAGCAACTCTTGTTTGGGTTCTTTAATAATTCTGAAGCATCCCTGATCGAAAAAATGATATGATTCCTAATAAGATTCTGAGAAAACTCATCACCACCCCCTGATTTCTGTTCATCATCATTGAGCAGAAGACTCTGATCAATGGCAGCAAGTAAAACCAGCAGTATGATAACTTTCAAAATCTTTTTGAAATAAATCCTTTCTTGCTTTCCACAAGTTTGGGGAGTTCATTAACTGATGGTTTTGTTATTGTTAAATGGTTGCATATCTGACATTTGATCTGAACTATTTCTGTCAAATCAGATTCATCCAAGCAGTGTCAAACGATTTCAGCAACATTGCCCACACCTTTCTCTGTTTCGCAATTTGTTTCTCCAAGTAATTCAGAGGTGATGGGCTTTCTTCCTGCAGCACAGTCTACTGTGCTAATCGCAGAAGAAAATGAAAAAGGAAGAGCCTTTGGTAGATTCGCAGTAGTTGTGGTGGATCATAGTTCAAAGCATCTTAGGTTTTTTTTATTTTCTCACTTATGAAAATGACATTTAGTAGTATTACTTTTAATCGATGTAGATTAAATTTAATTAACTATAGAGTAAGTCTACATAGTTACGAAGTAAGTCCATATAGTTACTATACAGATCATGTATTTATAATATTTTCTCTTATATATAGTATTTTGATAAACATTACTTTATATAATTACTTTGTAACTATATAAACTTATTTTGTATAATTAACCAGATTTAATTTATCATCTAAAAGTGATATTACCTAATAGCATTCACTAGCGGAAATCTATTTCCAAATATATTATCATTATTATATAAACTTTTATATATAAATTTTTATCTTATAATTTATTATATAATTTTATCATATTTATAAAATTATCTTAAACTTTAACTCTTTACGTTTATTAAATAAAATTGAAGTTAGATAAATGAGAGTCTTGATCTCTGGTACAAATATGTTGCAGGGTGGAGTCACCACCTGGTGGCGAAGAGAAGGTACCATTTCATAATTCCGTCGGACGACGAGTGGGAGGAGGCGCTGGACCAGGACGCCGTCGAGCTCCACACCCACCTCCTCCACGGCCTGATCCACTGCAACGGCTTCGGCCACCTGCTGCTCATCAGAGGCCGAGACGGCGGCTCGAAGCACGTGAGCGGCGGGGACATCATGAACCTCTGGGACCGCATCTGCGCGTCCCTCCGCGCCCGGTAAGCTTTGACCTCTTTGACCTCCGCCGGCGCCGCCGCGTCTGATGGGTGTGTGCGTGCTTCTGGGGTGCAGGGAAGTGACGGTCGAGGATTCGTCGCGGAGAAGGTCGATGGAGTTGAGGCTGGTGTTGGGGGTGGGGTACGGGACGACCTGGTTCGGGCGGTGGGGGTACAAGTTCCACCGTGGAAGCTTCGGCGTCAAGGAGGAGGCGTTCAACAAGGCCGTACGTCTGATCGCGTCGCAGGATCTGAACGGCCTGATCGATGACTTGGAGATGATCGGACGGGAGAGGGAGCTGAAGCGGATCGTGTCGACGTACGTGAACAGGGCGGCGCAGGACGGGCGGGGGTGGCAGAGCACGGTGGGCAACCTGGTACGCAGCCTGCTGCAGATGAAATGGCAGGAGCAGGGGGCGGCGCAGCAGCGGAAGGCGGTGAACAATGGGAGCGGGAGTTGGGGGGGGAGGAGGCGGTACAGACAGTTCGACGAGGTGGCGGCGGAGCTGGACAGTCGGTGGCCGGTGAGACGGCTGCGTGGGGCGGCGGAGGTGGTGGTGGACGCGTTGGTGGAGAACGGAGGGCTGATGACGCGGCAGGAGCTGCGGGACGCGGCGCGAAGGACGATCGGCGACACGGGCCTGCTGGACTTCGTGCTGAAGTCGTTGGGCGACTGCGTGATCGGGAGCCACGTGGTTCGCCGGACGCAGAACCAGTCGACCAGGGTGCTGGAGTTCACCGTCGAGAACGCCGACGCAGGGTACGGGAGCGAGACGGCGGCGGGGTTTTGCCAGCAGCATCCGCCGCCGCAGCCGCAGCAGCAGCAGCAGCAGGTGGAGAAGGACATGGTGTGGGTGTACAAGAACATACTGCAGAGGGGAAGGGCGGCGGAGACGGTGCTGCACGGGAAGCACTGGATCAAGACGTGGCCGCTGAGAGACGAAGAGGACGACCAGCTGAGGTTCTACTGCCGGTGGATGCCGTCGGAGAGCGAGATGATGCTGGGGGAGCTGACGAGGCCGCTGCCGCCGGCGGAGGTGGTGGTGCTGGCGCCGCACGCGTCGGTGTCGGACCTGAGGAAGGCGGCGGAGGGGGCGATGAGGGACACGTACTGCATCATGGAAGGGTTCGTGGGGACGAAGGTGGAGGGGGTGGAGGGGGAGGAGGAGGGGGAGCCGCTGTTCGGGGCGGTGGAGTCGGGGGCGACGGTGTGGGTGAGGGGCGTGGGCGCCGACCTGGGGGGAGGGGAGAGGAGGAGCATGAGGTACGAGGGCGGCGCCGACAACTGGACGGTAGAGTGCGGCTGCGGCGCCACGGACGACGACGGCGAGAGGATGGTCGCCTGCGACATATGCGAGGTGTGGCAGCACACCAGGTGCGCCAGGATCGACGACGCCGACGACGTCCCCACCACCTTCCTCTGCAGCAGGTGCTGCGGCGCCGTCGTCGGCCACCACTACCACGCCATGCACGCCATCGACGACCTGCCCCCCATCGACGACTGATACCACGTTTTAATACTGATTGACGATTCATTCCATTCATTCCTTCGTAGAATGTAGAGAAGGGAGCGACGCGCCGCCGCCCGCCGCCGTCCAAGGCACTGACACTTTTGATGCTTTGAAAGACTACCACACTGTAGAAGTAGATGCAGGCATGCAACCGTGCCACGGCAATGTATGAATGAATATATTCACACGCAAGCATTACATCGTTTTTTTCCTTTGAAAATTAGTGAAGTTTTAAACTGAGACTTTTAAAATTTTAACTAAAAGCTTTCAACTATTAAAGTCTCTTTTGTCCGTTAACAAAATCTTAACTTTAATTTTAACTTTAATAGTAATGATTTAAAGTTGAAAATAATTTTATAAATAAATATTAAAATTATCTAATAAATTATAAAATAAAAATGTATATGATACATAAAAGTTAACGTAAAATCAAAACTAAAACGATCAAACAAAATGTAAGATATCACTTGAATGATCACAAACATCCGATCATTCCAAAAATTTTTTTTAAAAAAATATATTTTTCATCTGCAAGGTGAATAAAGATTTGGTTATGTATATTACATACACACCGAAGCAAAGATAACATTTGAAAGGAAATTTAAGTTTTTTAACTGTGTTATGACAACTATGATAGCTGGTTTCGTTGAAAAGAGTTTGAAGCTAAAATTTATTTTACGAATGTAGTTAAAATTATATAATAATTAAAATAAAAATATTTATATATTAAAATTTATATAATAATATTATTATTAAAAGTGATTTAAAAATCGAGTAAAACGGACCAAAAACAAGACCGTAGTGTTATAAATTTTCATTTTATTCCAGATATGGTGATGAAAGATGTCATTTCTGCTCCCTACACTAAACCTTCATTTTAATTTACACATGTTTTCACTGAAAGCTCGAATGCCGGTGTTTGAGAGTCTTTGCACCGAAATAAACATGTTTCTACTCGTATTCGGGGAAGTGGGTTAGGTTTATTATTGTGTACTGTTACATGACTTCTATGTTATATGAGTAAACAAATATCCATTTAATTAA
>JAMKPZ010000490.1:0-74209 GCA_024699675.1 Amphibolis antarctica | reverse complement strand
TCCTCAGTGAATCCCCTCTTATGACTCACATGTCGCACAATGCACGCACGATGCACGCACGATGTATGCACGATGCACACATGATAAGCAGGTCCAACTCTTTAGTCATCCTACCTCGTCCATATTGGAAAGGAAGAGGGTTGATAGAGCTAGCCAAATCCTCACCCCAAATGTTTGTATGTGTTCTGGGTCACAATCCATTGGAACGTGCCTGCGTCCCCCTCAGTCTCAGAACCACGAAACAACCGGCTCACCATTCGCCAGAAGAAACACCCAGAAGCCGGAAAATGACCCGGCCATCTTCCCCAGCCTGTTGCCCAATACTTACACACTCCACCGTCTAACCGGCCCACCACCGGCTGCCACCTCTGACAAACCTGGCAACCGCATCCACACCCGGCGATGAGAACAGTTTGCAGCAGCAGGTGGCACACTAGACTCAAGAAGTGCAATCTGGACCTCTGGGACAAACTACCGACCCCAGGAGTGACACCAACTACATTCGGATTTCTACATCGAAAACTAGAGCACCCATCTTGTTTAACTCTGATGGCACAAAGATGGAACAAGGTGAGTAATCCAAGTTCATCCTTATCCCCATGGTCTTTGTTGATTGAGAGTGGTTACGAGATACCGACAAGAGATCACTTCTCCCCTCTAATGAGTATACAACCCCCCTTTTTTACCTAGCCCGAGTGCCACTTGACAATGAGAGAGATCACAGCCTTCAGCTCCCTCTAGGTAAGGTATTTCCCCTTGGACCCAGCCGCGACAATGTCGGGTTATTTTGCTCGCCAACAGCATGTGGGGAGGGCTAGTAGCATTCTTTTATTCAGTTTTCTTATCTTCTATTTTGTAATAGAAAAGAACAAAAAAAAAAGGAAGAAGAAAAGTCAGTGGCTAGAATCCTTCTTCAATAGAAAAAAAAAAAGAGAGAGAAAGGAAAAAGAAAAAAAGACAGAAAAAGGAAAAGAAAAAAGAGAAAAAAGAAAAAGAAAAGGAAAAGTTACTTGTTGCTAAGTCTTGAAAGCATATGGACTCCTGTGTAAATGAAGGGTAGATCTCAGGATTCTTTCAGGGCTTGGCAACCCATCAAAGTCTACCAACACAACTGGGTGCTAGAACCCATTTGCCGACACCCACTTCTCCCTTTTTATCTTGTCCAAGGGCTTGACATCCTAGCTAAGTTGTCAACACAGGGCTTAGCATCCCTTACAAAAGACCTGCCAGCAACTGTCCTTAGCAGCATTGGGCTTGGCATCCCACTGAAAGTTGCTTCCACCCTTAGGTTCCGGTGTCCACGTTTCCGAAACCCGCATAGTTCTATCCATCATCTCGACACCCACAAAGCAAACTTGTGAGGAAGAATCAGCATAACTATGGGCAAAAGGACAGCTCTCGGATCTCTCCTCTCAACATGTCTTTGTCGCCTGAGGGTCGCTTCCGCTGGACAAGGGAACCACATTTCCCGCATGAATATCCAGCGATTTTCTTTTGACGTGAGGTGAGACCCTTTTCATTCCCCTGCAGGTTCAAATAGCACTATTGGGTCGAAACAGCTACCTTGTGCGGACTCCATCGCAGACAGCCACCTAAAAACCCCTCTACAGAACCAACGAGACGAAACACAGGAAAGAGGGTCACCGGAGAGGGTCTCAACTTCTTCACACACCTCACCACATGTATTCACGAATAAGGGGAGGGAACGACACTCCCTCCATACCTTTGGAAACTAACATACAAACAAATGTGCAGGTAAACAAGCCAATCAGATAGTTTAGTCGGTTGCCGCTTAGGAGACACGACTGCCCACAAGGGGCTGACACGTCAGCCGCACCCAACACTAGGATGCTGACCGTCCCTCACAGGAACAAGGAAAGCCTACCCACGTGTGCCACCCTGCTCAGGCAGCTGGGCACCAATACCACAACCCACGCAAGATGAGACGTCACGCGGAGAAACGAATGGTTGCCGGGTAAATCAGCCAACAGCAGCACCTAAAACACGGCGACCTAGATGGAACAGACGCCCACAGAGCGAAGGGTTGTGACCACGTAGCCCCGAGCACCGGAGGCCGCTACCTATGATCCAACTGAGATGCCGCCTCACACAAAGGTAAGACTGATCGATGGAAGGAGGGAATAGCCGGTTGCCCGGTACCATCAACCGACAACCGCCTTAACAACCCGGCACTCCTACCGTAGTATGAATGCCCTCTCCAAATCAATGCCCCGCACCTTACTCGCATACACGCACAAGTTCTTGGGAACGTAGTCTATACGAAAAATTCCATTAAACACGATTGATATTATTTATTGTTTCGACTACAGACGCAAGACGACAGGCTACGGGTACAAAGGTTCAGTCCACATCACTGTCCCTCTGGTGCCCGAACCTCTGATGCTCGAACTTCCGGTGCTCTCGTGCGACCTCCCGGGCCTCCATCCGCTCCAGTAAGCCAACCAACCGGTCCTCGTGGTTCATTAGCCGCACCAGGACATCGTCCCAGGCATTGAGGTGCTCCATCACCGTGCGCAAGCAGTCGTTGAGCAGCGACTCCATGGTAGATGGACCGACAGCCGCATTCTGACCTGGAACCCCACCGGCAAATGGCGAAGCAGCAGTAGAAGCAATCGACCGACACCCGGTCGACGGCCCACTAGACAACCCGGCAGATGAGCTGGCCTGCTTAGAAGCGAGCCTCTCATACCGATGTGATGGGTCAGGTCTGGAGTGGAAACTTTTGCTAGCCGTCGGTTGAGATGCGCAGGAAGCCGGCCAACTCGACCATCGCCTCCCCGAGCAGCAACTGGCTAGGAGGCCGCTGACCCAGTATCACCGTGAAAGTCACGAGAAAAGTCGCCACACTAATCTTGTCCCAGTGTCCTCCCTTTGGCAGGATCGTGTTGTTGAGGATGAAGGAGACGAGAAGAGCAACCGGGTTCAGGTCACGGGCCTTGACGACTCGCTGATCCAAGTCGGCTTCCACGACAACTGCCGTGTTGATGTCGTGGAGACTCCAAGGGAGGCTCGGAAGAGGGGAGAAGACATCTAGGCTGGTGAAGCGACGGCCCAGCACCTTGAATAGGAGCGCCACGGAGAGTTTCGCCGACCCAGCCTAAAGGTCGAAAACGAGTTGCGACTCCACCTCAAACAGGTTGGAGTACATCTCAGCCACAAGACCGAGGACGGTCTCCATGCGGCGGAAATCCCGGATGAAGGGGACAGGCCCTGCACGTCGAATAGCTACTCCACCTCCGGCAGTCGATCAAAATCAGCTAGCCTACCGTATAAAATGCTCCTCAGGGCCAGGCGACCATCCACGGGAAGCACCAACTCCTGGTCAGTGTCGGGAGGTGAGACACCGTCGGCTGCCGCCTCTTCTCAGCCGGTTGTCGTGCAGTACCGCGGGAGCGCCATGCGAACCGACTCTACATCGTCGGGGATTTCTAGTGGCATGGCAAAAGTCCCTGGGAGGAGCCGCCGCCTGTCAACCTACATCTTGCGAGGCGTCCGACGCCGTGAGCTCTGGAGAGGAGCCTCCGCCGACACCTCACCTTCTGCATCATCTACTGGCGGACGAGAACCGAAGGTGCCAAAATCCCTAGCCCCTCCAATAGCCACCACCGGGAAATGGCCTCGGTAGAAGAGGGATCACAACCGCTATCCATGAGCATGTAGAGAACCAACAGACGAGCGGACTCCGCCCAGTCGGGATAGGCAAGCTCCTCCACCGGCAAATTCTTTAGGGTTGGTGGCAAAATATTGAGCCACTATCGTACGGGCCCGATAGCTGACCACCAGACGTGGCCCATGACGTTCTTAGTTCGAGGCATTATAATGTCGAGGAGAATGAAGGGAGAAGGAAAAGATGGAGAGATGAAGCCAACGAAGGAGAGGAAGATATGAAAAATTTTAGACGGCTTCACCTTCGTATTTATAGGCAAATCTCATCACCCAGATTCCGGTAAGCAAGGCAGGAGCCGATTTGATAATCGGCTGAACGAAAATCAAGAAATTTGAACGATTCCTGACAACTGTGAATGATACGACTGCTTCACCTTCGTATTTATAGGCAAATCTCATCACCTGGATTCCGGTATCAACCCCGGCAGCTGGCTCCCTATTGGCCCATGCATAGACAGGTTGATCGTGTAGCCAACCGGCCCGCCGCCGACATGCCGGTATCAAGCCCGGCAGCCAGCTCCCTGTTGGCCCACACATAGACAGGTCGATCGGGTGGCCAACCAGCCCGCCACTGGCTTGCCGGTATCCAACCTTGGCAACCGACTCCCCAGATCCCCCAGCTAAGTAGACATGCTCCCCATTATGGGGTGGCCAAGTAGAACCAACCGGCTGACTACCAGCACACCGATATAACACGCCGGTGGCCGACCTCTAACTCTCCCACCAACGTGCAGGTCCATTCATACGTCTAGTCTGAATTCCGTGAAAAACACACGGCAACTGGATCCACAGCACCTAGAACACGCTAGTATCTCGGGCTATTCCACTGTGGCTTATTCCCCCGAACCTCGTGCGACATTCACACCGATCCCCTGCACCCGGCACCCAGCGAGTATGTCGCAGCTACCGGTTGGCCACCCAGGGAAAGAATGCAATCAATCAATCACGTGGATCACAGGATGGGACCGAGACACGCTCCAAGTTTCCATCCAGGGATCCCCGTAGAAGGAAGGAAATTCCTTATAAAAGAAGGGGCCTTCCACCCCATTCGGCACACTTCCACTCTTTCGGAGAGACGCTCGTTCGGACGCGAGAGATGCTCTTTAGATGCTTCCACGCCTCCCAATGCCCTGGAAAGGCTTCCGAGATGACACTGCCGGCACGCATCCTTGCTGGCGTCGGCCGTTCGGGCATACAAGCACATACGACGTGACGGTTCCCGATCTCCAAGAGGAGTAAGACTACCCCTCCCAATGCCTCGGAAGGGCTTTCGGGATGATGCCGTTGGCATGCATCCTTGCCAGCGTCGGCCGTTTGGGCCTACGAGCAGGTACGACCTGAAGGTTACCGATCTCCGAGAGGAGTAAGACTACCCGTCCCGATGCCTAGGAAAGGCTTCCAGGATGCCGCTGCCGGCATGCATCCTTGCCAGCGTCAGCCATTCAAGCATACGAGCATGTACGACCTGACGGTCCCCCATCTCCGGGAGGAGTAAGACTACCCTCCCGATGCCCCGGAAAGGCTTCTGGGATGACGCTGCTGGCATGCATCCTTGCCGACGTCGATCGTTTGGGCGTACGAGCATGTATGACCCAACGGTTCCCGATCCCTGAGAGGGGTAAGACTACCCTCCTGATGCCCCGGAAAGGCTTCCGGGATGACGCCGTCGGCATGCATCCTTGCCGACGTCGGCCGTTCGGGCGTACAAGCATGTACAACCCAATGGTTCCCGATCTCTGGGAGGAGTAAGACTACCCCTCTCGATGCCTCGGAAAGGCTTCCAGGATGACGCCGTCGACATGCATCCTTGCCAACATCGGCCATTCGGGCGTACGAGCAAGTACGACCCAACGGTTCCCGATCCCCAAGAGGAGTAAGACTACCCTCCTTATGCCCCGGAAAGGCTTTCGGGATGATGCCACAGGCATGCATCCTTGCCGGCGTCGACTGTTCGGGCATACAAGCATGTATGACCTAATGGTTCCCCATCTCCGGGAGGAGTAAGACTCCCCTCCCAATGCCCGGAAATGGCTTCCAGGATGACGCCGCCGGCATGCATCTTTGCTGACGTCGACCGTCTAGGTGTATGAGTATGTTTACCCGGGCGGTTCCTAGTCACCAGAGAATTTTCTGATCCCCTGGAAAGACTTCCAGGATGAGGTCACATTTGGCCAGGCTGACTGTCGTGGTTTTCTGTTTTTAGAGCTGGAGAGAGGCCAGGATTGCTCGGGTTGTCTGGTGGTGCCTAACACCTTCCCCAACAATACCCTGAGCCCCGTATCCAGTTCTCTCATGTTCGTATATCGTTACACAATTTCACATCATTCTCATGGTTTTACTGTTCCGACGGTGGAAGGACACTTCCCCATCCGGTTTTCCTTGTTTTCTACCCAAAAATAAGGTGGCGACTCCGTTCAACAAGCCATCCACCCCACGTGGTGATCGGCTCACACAATCACCTTTCAATTCTCTATACCTCAGTCCATCTGCCGACAGAGCCAGCGGAAACCCATGGCTTCCAGGTGATAGCCGGATGAAAGAGAGGGTATAGCAATTTTTTTAATTCTTGTGATATTCTTTGCTTAATATAATTCTAATCAATTCCAGTATTTATGGGTAAATTATCTCCAAGATTTGATATACCTTTATTAGTACTTTAAACACTCTTGATCATCTTGTAAGATTCACCAATTTGAATAATTTTCATTTTGTAATTCATTTAGTCTGTTATACTCTTCAATATTTCATATTGTTTCATCTAGTTTATCCATTACTTGCTAGAGTTGTAGTGATATATTTGATTGGTAATTTTTATTTTCGTTCACATGATTATACTTTGAATAATAATAGTTCTAGAATTGCCATTATAGTCCCACAAATTAGAATTGTCATTCCAGTTGTAATTATTTTGAGAATTAACATTAAGTCCGTCTAAATCATGCTGTGAAGAGTAGTCATTAAACTCCATAGGTAAATAATCTTTTCTAACATAATTAGAATAATTATAATCCTCATAACTAGTCCCTGGAACAATCCCAAAATCACCCCTATACGAGTTATATGAGTCCATTATGTAATTCAGAATTTAAATACAAGACTCTACTCTAGACTATGAAATAGAATTTAATAGCAGTAATGCACATAAATCATATTGCAGCCCTAGCTAATACTAAAATAGCAAAAAGCAACACCAATTGCAAGAAATTAAGCAATCCTCGGCAACGGCACCAAAAACTTGTTTCGCCTCGACACTGCACCTTGTAATTATTTTCCTATATAAATTGGGTGCAAAATATTTTAATTCACCGCAAGTGCATAGGTTACAATTAACTGCTACGATGGTCAACATTACAGCAAATATAAAAACATATTCTAATTGCTAGTTTTTATAGAAAATTTATTAAAAACATTAGTAAAATTGCTTAACCTTTAAGTCAATTATTACCTAAGAATGCACAATTTGAATTTAATGAGGAATGCATGAAAGCATTTAATTTTCTTAAAGAAGCCCTGACTACTTCACCTATAGTCTATGCACCTGATTAGTCTCAACCTTTTGAATTAATGTGTGATGCATCAGACTATGCATTAGGTGTAGTTCTAGGTCAAAAATTAGACAAATTACCAAGAATAATATATTATGCTAGTAAGACATTGAACGAAACACAAATCAATTACAGTGTAACTGAAAAAGAATTTCTAGCAGTGATTTTTGCCTTAGAAAAGTTTAGGTCTTATCTAATAGGCAGTCACACTATCATCTACACTGATCACTCACTACTTAAATATTTGTTAGTTAAAAAGGATGCTAAACCAAGCCTTATAAGATGGATTTTGCTATTGCAAGAGTTTGACTTGGAAATTAAGGATAAGAAAGGTTGTGAAAACACTGTGGCAGATCACATGTCAAGATTAGATGCTTCATTCCTACCTGATCCACCAATAGATGATATATTTCCAGATGAGCAATTGTTTATGCTAAACCCCTACCCATGGTATGCTAATATAGTTAATTATTTGGCTACGGGTTTAGTACCTTATGATTGGTCCAATTTAGATAAGAAAATGTTCTTTTCAAGGGTTAAATATTTCTTTTGGGATGATCCTTACCTGTTTAAGCAATGCCCTGACCAGATTCTAAGGAGATGTATCCCAGAAGCTAAAACTCAATCAGTGTTATCATTTTGTCATGATCAACCTGCTGGAGGACATTTTTGAGCTAAAAAGACTACTTTAAAGGTGCTTCATAGTGGCCTATATTGGCCAACATTATTTAAAGATGCGTACGAATATTTTAAAAAATGCATTCAATGCCAAAAAGTAGGAAGAATTACAAAACGAAATATGATGCCATTAAATCCTATCCAATAAGTAGAGGTTTTTGATGTTTGGGGTATAGATTTCATGGGACCTTTTTCAAATTCAAATGGTTTTGTTTATATTCTCCTGGCAATAGAATATATAACCAAGTGGATAAAGGCAATTTACTAGATGAAAGAAAAAGGGTTTGAATGAAAGGTAATTTACTGAAAGGATAGAGGCAATTTACTATTTTAAAAATGAAAGGTTTACTGAAATTAAACAAGATTAATCATTTGAAAGAATTTAGAAGGGTTATTTCATAATTCAAATGAGGTTAAAGGTAATTACAATTAAGTGAACTTAGTGACGGAGGTCAAAAAAATTTTGAACTACAATTATTTAATTTATACGAGTGTACCAAGAATGTTTAAAAGAAAAAGGAAAAGTGTAAATTCTCTGAAATGGTTTAATTCAACAAGAGTTGTGTTAATCCATCAGACATTGAACTTAAAACGAGAAAAAATTTCGAAAGGGATTAAAAATATTACCACTTGTTTAAAATTGAATTATGTAGTTACACACATACTTAATAGAAAACATGCATAAACTGGAACTGTAGATAGAGTACAACTATCTAAAAATATCATTTCATTAAAAGAGAGTTTAAATATTACATCATAGGAGAGCTTTCTCTCCAATTGTATCATTTTTTTTAAAAATACATCAGAAGAAAGATCAATCACTACTGATGGAATCTAGACTTTAGTTCTACAAATTCTACTTTCAGAGCAGCCAGTTCATCTAGCATAGTGTCCACCTTTTCTGATATAGAGGCTGATCCTCTCTGTTGGGATGTGGATGGTTCATTGTGGAGCTGTGGTGTTGGTTGATCCTTTGCAAAGAATTTTTTCAAGTCTTTGGCAGTCAATATCCTAGACTTTAATTTCTTTATAGCCCAATCTGATAAATCAGAGGAACTTGACCCCAACTAGTAGATAAGATCACCAAAGAATAACTTCTTTTTGATGCTTGTGATCTTGGAAATGAAAACTCTATACCAGTTCACCTAAATCTTATTAAGTACTGCATATGTTGCAATTTTTACAAAGATGGACAATTCTACATCATGTCCAAATATTTGATATATAGTTCTAATCAGGATTAATGCAATCATATGAGACTTCCCATTCATTTTCTTGAGCCTATTAAACAAATTAATTCGAGGTTTTATGGCCATACAGTTCTTCATATCCTGCTCTGACCAATCAGCCATTATAGAAGATTCTAAAATCTCTATACCCTCATCTTTTAATCCTAGGCTCTCGTATATATATTCAGGTGTCAAATAGATTCTCACATCAGTCACATTAGAAACAAGCACCCCATTCTCCTCATGCAGATTACTATAAAATGCAAGAACTAAATTTTCAGTGTTGAAATTGTTACCTGACGTAGGGATGACTCTTAGCAACCCCTGAAATTCTAGTAAATCCTTGATTTCATCCATGAAATCAAAGTCCACTGGTCTGCTGAAAAGAATATCATAATCCCTAATCATCTAAAATTTAGCCGTAGCTCCAACATCTCTAAAAATCACTAGATTAGTGCCAAGCTACTGAGCCTGTTCTGCATGTGAAGGGGAGGATGGAGCTGATGCCTCTGCAGTAGCTGAATGTGGTTCTATTGGTGGAGAATAGATTACCAATGCTCTATCTTCTTCTCCACCAAAACTTGGTTGCTGCTTGGTAGAAATCTCTGTCTGCCCTAAATCTAGATCCACCTGCATTGGACTTGAGGCTAGAGGATTGACAGTAGCTCCTTCCTCTTCCTCTTATCCTTCTTTCTTTTCTTCTTCTTCCCTTTCAGGGGAAGTTGTCTCACACTCTATATATATATAAAAAAAAAAAATGGGGAAAACATATAAACACATGCATACAAAAAATATGGAAACCTAAAACAGACTTGAAGGTAATGTAGCTTAAATGATTACAAGCAAACTGAATGGCTTCGAGGATGGATTGATTGACCCCTTCACTGTCTTGGGGTTCCAAAAATGGAACTACTGCTCCAACAGTAGATCCTTCCTCCGAAATTTAACAAAATCACATTTTAAATTACTAAAAAGGGAAAAAAAGAAAAAGAAACAAAAACAACAAATATTAAACTTAAAAACCTTAAGTATACCTGCATCTCCAATTGATGCCCCACTTCTTCAACTTGAGGAACTTCCTTGTGGACTGGTGATTCACTGGGAGGAGGGTTGGCCACTCTGTATTGATAAAGTAACTCCCCTAGGGTGAGTTCATCATCACTACTCTCTGTTACCCCTCCCTCCTGTCCAACCACTAGAATGTCTTCCTCTTTTGCTTATTGTTGTTGTTGTTGCTGTGGTGGTGGTGTTGGTACTTGTAGTGGTGGTTGTTGTTCTTGTTCTTGTTCTTCTTTTTCTTCCTCTCCAGAGTATGTATCTGTCCACTCCTCATTGCTCATAGGAAGTTGAGATGTTTCAACCTCTCTCTCAACCTCTTGTGGCTCGGATGGACCTACCATCATCTCACTAAATTCTTTGAAATCAACATCCTAGGGCTTTTCTTTCACCTTGACTTCTGCTACCTTCTGGAGGGCCTCAACTTCTACCATCTCCACAACATGGGCAACTTGCTCTGCAATGTGCTACCTTCACTCATACAAGGCACATTGGGAGGCAATCTCAGCCACTTCTTGGCTTTCCCTGATAGAGATGTAGGTTTGCATATAAAACTCATATTGTTCCCTCTCATCTCTGTCCTCGGGAAGGCAGGCATACACATCATCCATAACCACTGCATCTCTATTTAAGTCTTGGATGATGGAATACACAGCCTTTGTAAACCACAACTCAGCCTTGGTGCGGACAATGTGTTGATCCAAGACTTTCTTGGCCCTAATTGCACACTCATCCTACAATGCTTACTGAGTGTAATCTTCAATAGTCTGTGCCACTGCATTAGGGAGAGTCACAAATTCCCTCTCAACCTTAGTTTGGAAGTGTTTCAACTGATATTTCAAATCATTTAAAATCTTCTCCTTGGTATGGTCTCTTTGCAAAGTACCCTTATGCCACCTAGATGAGGATAACTCAAATTTGTCAAATTTAATCAACCTCATCCAATATTCTATGGACAATGACCTCTGAGGTCTTATTGTCTACCATGGAGTACAAAAATATGTACTAGTCCTGATCTTAATCGACCCATTAGTGGCTAAACAAAATATTTCTCTATGGAACCGGAAAACACACTTCCTTTTCATTAAATCATGCACCAAACGATTATTAGGGCGAGCTAACTACTCCTGCCCTACCTCTCTCTCAACATAAGAGGCTATCTTCTCATTGAGGAAGGTTGGCACCACAATGCCAGCCTCCCTACTTTGTTTCAAACAATCAGTAGTATCTTCCCTTACCATTTTCAACTCTTGTTCCCTGATTGTGGCTTTGATCCTGCGTCGGCCTTCATTGTGCCACATTTCTGCATTCATTCTAAACGTCTAGAAGTTCAACATCTTAATCCACTCGTAGTTCAAAGTTGGAGCAAAGGGAGCTGAGGTGGAGGTGGAAGCCACAAAGTATCATGGGAGGAGAAGAGTACTGTGAACGAAGGTCGTGAGAAAAAGGGTTAACGCATAGGAGGGCTTTAATGATTTTTATAAGAATAATAGGATAATCGAACGGTGGAATGATAAGATCCGTAAATATTTAATAGTTTTCGGGTTTACCCACGTGGTAGTCCGAGGGTAAACACCTTTACCCTCGAACTTAGTCTGAGAGTAAACTACAGTAGATAGGATCTTCAAAAAAAATTTATTATGCAGTCATTTCCAATCATATTAATACTCTCACATTATGCATTTACTTCATGATTATTAGATGTGTCGAGTTGAGCTTAAGTGCTACTTTAATGAAGTGTTTGTATTTAATGAATTTTAGTGAGTGATGGAAATCCCTATAGACATCTTGTGCAAGATATTAAGCTATTTGCCAGTGAGAGAAATTTGCAAACTAAGTTTTGTTAGCAAAAGTGTCAGAGCACTCATTTCAGATCATTACTCGCCAAGCATACAAAATGAGAAATATAATTAGTGAAGTGATTTAGTATGATGCATGTTCAAGAAAATATTTGTATCAAGGAATTGATTCTGAGTCAAGCATTCAACCTACATCACTGGAAAGAATTGAAAATATTTTAGGTTCTAATGGTGGACTAATTATTTACAGATATTACAGAGAGTCATTTTCTAGTAGATCCGATATTGAAACTAAGAACCCTACCACGAATGTAGAATTAATACTTCTAAACCCTAATAGAGATAAACTTGTGATGCATGACTCAGGTGTAGTCTTGACATTTAAGGGTACTAATAAAAGGATAATGCACAAATTATTTTGTTGGGACAAACCCTGAATGTGAACTAATTGGCAATACTTGTTAGTTTATCATTTTGATAAACACCAATGGCAACTTGTCAGAAGAGTTTATTTTGGAGGAAGACCAACAAACAATAGAGACCATGTGATTATCAAAGGAGTTATTTACTTGGTAACAAACTGTACCCTTACATTTATTAATGAAATTAATGTCATTGCCATCAATATTGAAGATGAATCAATGAGGTTTTTACCCATTCCATGCCCTATGGGAGCATTGTCAAGTTCATTCTATGATTTAGTTGAGTTGGCTATACTAGGAGGAATCAATGGAGAGCCTCAATCGCTAAGTCTAATTAGATGGTGGGATGATGATATGAAATTCGAAATTTGGAAAGTACAGGACATTGAAAATTGGGAATGGAGTCGAGTCTACATTGAATTGCAACTAGAAAATCTAGCAACTCCTTTTGTAAGAAAAATCAAGGGTTTCTGTTTCATCAATAGAGACCCTCTTATCTATTATGCTTGGGATGATCTTTATTATTACAAGATCTACCTGTTCAAAGGAGGCTACAGCACTAAACTTATTCATCAATTATCTTTGCCTACTTCTATAGTGTGGTTTCACGAGTAGATTCCCTATGCAAATACTCTGCAACATCATGTGTAATATTTCCTATTTACTCACATGTTAGTTCGAGGGTAAACTCATTTACCCACGAACCTAGTCATGGGCTATTTCAAAATTCTCGTCTGTCGAACACATGTGCAATGTTTTTATTTCCTTTGGAACATCTTTGTTGTATCATGCTCAAAATCTATATGATTGTGGTTGTTTCGTTACATATTTGTAAGAAATCTGAAATGTTATATCATTTACTACAGTTGTGGTATTATTGTAAACAGATGTACTTGTCGAATGACAACATAAGATGGTAGCTAAAGCTTATCTAATAACGGTACACATGTAAACCTTCTTTTACATTTAAATGTTGTATGTCAGGTTGGTCTAGGGATTCATCTCATAGGTTAGTCAGAACACCTCCAAGAAGAACAATTATGGCTGCCCCGCAGCATGATCAACCTATCAAACAAACAATAGGTAGTATGTTTTACCCTAATTTAATGGATGAACTTTCCTGTATCACACTACCTAAATGCCCTAATGACAGATTTGAATTAAATTCTAATTACATCAACCAATTACCAAAATTTCATGGATTCAAAAAAGAAGATGCTTATTGGTTCCTAAAAGAATCTAATGAAGTTTGATGCAATTAAACTGAAGTATATGCCTTTTTCTTTAAAAGATAGTTATACAGTTTACAACCAAATTGAATTATCATATGGAATCAACTCTATTCTGAATTTCTAAGAAAATACTGTCCAATGCATGTCACAATTAAAAGGAAAAATGAAATTTTAAATTGTAGACAGAAACCAGGAGAACCTTTCTGGAAATATTTTGCAAGGTTTCGAGATATCCTAGCTCAATGCCCACATCATGGAGTAGAGAGAGTGACCCAAATTCAAACTATTTATGAAGGGATTGATTGTCACATCAAGACACTCTTAAAATCTTTGAGTGAAAATGGATTCCTGAACCAAGGAATAGAATATGCTTGAAAATTTTTAGAAGATCTAGCCAAAAGAACTGCCTAATGAGAGAGTGCTGCTGAAGTAAGTCAAGAACAAATTCCTACCCCTAGAGGAGTTCATGTTGTTGAACCACATATTGCTTTAGAGGCTAAGATGGCTAGCTTGATACATAAAATTGATAAGTTACAACTTAAACAAAAGACTAAGCCTACCATGCCTAAATGTACAAGTTGTTTTGCCATAGGTCATGTGGTAGAAGACTATCCTATCTTAAATGACTCTGAAGATGATAATGTTTTATTCTATAATCAACGTAACAACTCAAATTTCAATCCAACTTATAATCCTAGGTGGAGGAACTATCCTAATTTTTCATGCAAAAATCCAAGCCAACAACCACCTCAATCTATGGGACAACCTTTTATTGAACAAAATGCAATGAACAATAGTTCTTTAAATGTAAATCATAATCAATCTGTTCATGATCAGACTTTTGAGAAACAAATATCAAACTTATTGCAAAAAGTAGATTCAACATTAAAATCAAATCCCCAATAAAAGAATTGAAACACAATTGAACCAAATATCGAATTCACTAAACCTAAGAAACAAAGGTGCTCTTCCAAGCCAATCTTTACAGAATCCCCATGTACCTGATGGGCATACAGCTCATGGAGGGGATGTGCAACACCACTCAACTTAAGCTAATGAAGTTGTAGTTTGGTGGTGTCTATTTATAAACCACCTGATTTTCTTGTGAGCCATTACAAGTCTACAAGCTTAGCACTATAGGAGCATTATTTTTATTTCTTTGTTTTAAGAAAATATCACTCATTTTCAACATATCTTATTGATGTGTAGCACTGGTATTTAATTTCAACAGCATTATTCATGCATTTCAAATGTTTTATCATACTGAGTTCAATGCATTATTTAACATGCATCACATTCATATGTTTGATATGAAGGAGAAGTCTACTTTATTTTATAGTAGTTATAAATTTTCCTATAAAAATGTTCAAAATTTTAAATTTTTCGTTAGTGGTCTAATATAGTTTTAGTAGTCTTTATTACTTTCATAGTTTTTATAGTTTCATTTTAGTATTTTTCTAAGGGACTAGCAAAACTTCAATATGGGGAATTTGTTCAGACTCAAAAGTGTGCATTTTATTGAAATTAATTCATGTGTTTTAATGAGTTTTATTTGCATTCTGCATTGAATTAAGATGATTACAACGTTAACTATACTTTTGAGCAATATGCATGATTATTCACTTTAATGACACATGAATTACATTTTGAGTCATTAATTATGTTTATGTTTATTACCTATTGAGAAAGGAATGAATAATTGACATTTGACTCTTTAGGTTGCTAATAGAATGATTAATATAAAAAGAAAAACTCATGACTTTTGCTTAAATGTAAGTCTGAGGGTTAAGCTGTTTACCCACGAACTTATCCGTGGGTTATCCTATTTACCCTCGGACCATTCTGCGAGTGTAAGGGTTTACCCATGAACTTATGCGAGGGTAAACTAGTTTACCCTTGGACCTATACCCTATTATGTGCAATGAATTTCATTAATATTAAAGCAATTGCAATTACAGTTAAGATCTAAATATTATGAATTATGTCTCTTGTAGTATGATGCATTTCACGAAAGGTATTTCTTAAGTATTTGCAAGGAAATTTGATAAGTAACTGCAGGAATTGTGTAACAGAGCAAAATTAAATATTAATTCAGCTACAACTCTGCCATGAAGAACGTGGACGGACAAGCTAAAGTAGTGGATTGCATGGGATGATCTCACATGTCCGGACCTACACCACACCTTATTAACTGTCAGCTTGTGAATTGCCAATCCTCCCATCTATAAAATAGTCTCGTAGCCTTGAAACTAAACCCCCCCCCTCTTCTTCCTTCATCCACCATTTACAGAGCATTTTCCATCTTCTCCATCTTCCATCCTTTACCCACTAATCTCTTCTAAGAGGAAATTGATGACCTCCTCTTCTCTAACTATTCACGTAGTGTATTTGTTGTTCTTTTCTCAACCAGAGCATATCCTTCAAGGAGAAACTCTCAGTGTCGGCTGCTTCCTCCTCTGTTCCTTGGTGTAATTGTGGATTAACACCCTAAAATCTCACTGCAACGTCGAAAGGAAGGCCTGCCAAATTAACAACCTGGTGGACTAGATGTAAAGACAAAAAGAAGTTCCCAGCCTAAGCAAGTTTTGAAGGAAGGAATTACAATGAAGTATTAGGTGTTCTTTCCATTTTTATTTTCTTTATTTTACTTTACATTTTTACAACTATACTCAAATCTACAATCACACACTTTATCAACTTAGTTACGGTAATTAGAATATGTTTTTATATTTGTTGTAATGTTGAATGTTGCATTCTTACTTTTACAAGTTGTTTGTGTTGTACTGTGTTTCTTGCATTGTATCATGTGTTGTGTCTTGAAATATATAAAAAGACCAAAAATATAATCATTCAACTCTTAGAAGTTTCAGCCAATTTGAATCATGTTATTTTTACATCTAAAACTCACAATTATCACACTACCCACGTGTAAGTTCGAGGGTAGAGACGTTTACCCACGAGCTACCTCAAGGGTTAAGTACTTCTATACAGAACGTTAAATTTTATACAAATTGAAGAGTATAATGGTAAAGCTTAAGAAGAATTAAATATTTGGAAGTAAAATCCTCTGGAAAATGTAACACAATCGGTATTGAAAGACCATCCTAGCAATTAATTGGAACAAGGCAACTGTGACATTTCTTATAAGATATTTAATCAATTGTTTCACTTAATTGAAGTCACCAATTCAGCTAAACACCAAGCAAAAACTAATCCCTATAGACAAACCCGTATTTGCACACTAATTACATTTGAACCCGTGCACTTGCGGTGAATTAAAATATTTTGCACATACAATTTATATAAGAAAAGAATTATAAGGTGCAATGTCGAGGCGAAACAATTATCATTCTAGTTATAATTATTTTGAGAATTAACATTAAGTCCTTCTAAAACATGTTGTGAAGAATAATCATTAAACTCCATAGGCGAATAATCTCCTCTAACATAATTAGAATAATTATAATCCTCATAACTAGTTCCTAGACAACCCTACAATCACCCCAATATGAGTTATATGAGTTCATTATGAAATTCAGAATTTAAAAACACTTCTCTACTCTAGAATAGCAATAAGACTTTGAAATAGAATTTAATAACAGTAAATGCAAATAAATTATATTGCAACTCTAGCTAACACCAAAATAGCAAAAAACAACACCAATTGGAAGAAATTAAGCAATCCTCAGCAACAGTGCCAAAAACTTCTTCAAACTATTTGAGATCCCTTCTTAAAAATATATGTTCAAAATATTTTAATTTCACCGCAAGTACACGGGTTCAGATGTAATTAGTGTGCAAGTACGGGTTTATCCACAGGGATTAGTTTTTCTTGGTGTTTAGCTAAATTAGTGTATTCAATTAATGGAACAAGTAATTATATTTCTTTAAAGCAATGTCATAGTTGCTCTGTTCTAATTAATCGCTAGGAAGCTCTTTAAACACTTATTAAATTGTACCTTCCACAGAATTTTCCATTAACTTTAATTTCTTCAACACTTAGAATATTTTGATTTTAAAATTAGTCTTTCAGAAAATGATTCGAACTTTGTACTAAAAGACTCTATCTAGTGAGTTTTACTATCAAATATTTAATTTTTCTTAAGTGTTAACATTATACACTTTAGTTTGCATGTAATTTGTTGTTTTGTGTAGAGAAGGCACTTAACCCTCGAGGCCTTCGAGGTAGCTCGTGGGTAAACATCTTTACCCTCGAACTTACTCATGGGACGTGCGATAAAAGTGAGTTTCAAATGTTGAAATAGTACAATTTGAATTAGCTGAAACTTCTAAGAGTTGTATGCTTATATTTTTGATCTTTTTGAATATTTTAAAACACAACAGGCAACATAATGCATGAGACACAACACAATATCAAAAATAAAAAGCAACATTCAACATTACAATCAACGTGAAATCACTCTCTAAATATTGTAATTGAGTTGATAAGATGGGTGTTTGTAAATTTGAGTGTAAATATAAAGGCAAAGTAAAAATAAAGGAGAAGGAAAAGGAAAAGGAATACCTAATGCTTCTCTGTAATTTCTTCCATCGAAACATGCTTAAGCTGAGAACTTCTCTTTCTCTTTACTTCCGGTCCACTAGGTCATCAATCTGGCAAGCCTTCCTTCTGACCTTGAAATGAGATTTTGGGCATCACTCCGCAATTACACCAAGGAACAGAAGAGGAAGCAGCCAACGCCGAGAGTCTCTCCTTCAAGGATATGCTTAGGTTGAGAAAAGAACAACAAATACACTACGAAAGTGATTAGAGAAGAGGAGGTCGTCAATCTCCTCTCGAAAGAAGTGAACAGCTAGAAGATGCTAGATGAAGAAGATGGAGAATGCCCTGTAAATGAAAGGGGGGGCGGGCTTGGTTTCATAACTATGGGACTGTTTTATAGAGGGAAGGAGTGGTAGTTCATGAGCTAGTAGTTAACAAGGACGTGGTGCACATCTGGACGTGTGAGATTGTTCCATGTAAGCCCACTTCTTTACCCTATCCATCCACGTTCTCCATGGTTGAGCTTCAACTAAATTAAATTTCTCAACTCTATTCTTATACAAATTTTCCTGCAATTACTCCTCGAATTCCCCTACAAGTACTTAATGAATACCTTTCGTGAAACACATCACATTACAGGAGAAATAATGCATAATATTCAAACCTTAATTATAATTGTAATCGTTATTACATCATTGAAATTCATCGCACAGAATAAGTAAGGCACAGGCTCAAGCGTAATCTAGTTTACCCTCGCATAAGTTTGTGGGTAAACGTCTTAACCCTCGGACTCTACACTTAAACATAAATCATGATTTTTTTCTGTGAATTAATCATTTTATCAAAAACCTAAAGAGTCAATTATCAATCATTCATTTCTTTTTCAGTAGGTAATCATCACAAATATAATTCACGACTTAAAGCATAATTCATGTATCATTAAATTCAATAAATGTTCATAATGCTCAAAAGTATAGTTAGCCTTGTAATCATCATTACTCAATGCAAAATGCAACTGAAAATCATTAAAACGCATGAATTAATATCCATAAAATGCAGATTTTTGAGTCTGAACACTAGTTCGCCCTAGAAATCACTTAGTACAAGAACTATTCCATAAGTGGTGTATAATTTGGTTTCATAGAGAAGTTTATTGCCTGGTCATGGGTGGTTCCACTACACTTACTGGAAAGACTGATATGTCTCACCCATGGCAAACAACAAACAAAACGTCTGTATCCATGGAGGAGTGGATGAAATTGATGAAATTTGATGCCTTCAACCTGGCGGCAGTGGACTAGCACTTGAGCGGCTGCCTTCGCAACAAAACTAGGGAGAGAATTCAAAAAGATTTGAAATATCAACTTGACCTCTTCCACAATAAAGTTTGCAAAGAATTTTCTTGTCTTCCCCATGAAGTGATTCAAGCAATTGATGATCATACACGCCATGTGTGGTAGGATGAATGTGCAATTAGGCTCAAAAATACTTTACCACAAGAAATAGTTCATACTTGGGCAGAATTGTGGTTTATGTAAACTCTGTATTTTGCCATCACCCATGAGTTGAATAAATCCAATGTCACTAAAGATGTAAGTTTTCCTTGCCTCCCCGAGGATAGAGATGAAAGGGAGCAATATGAATTTTTCATCCAAAGGTATCTTTCCCTAAGGGAGAGCTTTGAGGTGGCTAAGATTGTTGCCCAATGTGACTTATATGACTAGAGCAAATGCACAACCAAAAAGGCGTCCTTGGTAGCTGTGACAGTAGAGGTTTAGACCCTTCAAAATTTGGCAGAGGAAGTGGCTGTTAAGATTGAGCCATGTCTCACATCTACACAACACTTGTGATTAAATTCTTGTAAAAATTGTGGGTGTGAAATATTTTAATTTCGACATAAGTGCACAGGTTCAAATTTAATTAATGTGCAAGTACGAGTTTATTCACAAGGATCAGTTTTACTTGGTGTTTAGCTAAATTGGTGTATTTAATTAATGGAACAAGTAATTATATTTCTTTTAGATAATGTCACAGTTGCTTTGTTCCAATTAATCGCTACGATGCACTTTAAACACTTATTAAATTGAACATTCTAGAGAATTTTTCGTTAACTTTACTTTCTTCAACACTTATAATAGTTTGATTTTTAAAATTAGTCTTTAAGTAAATGATTAAAATTTTGCACTAAAAGACTCTATCCAATGAGTTTTACTTCCAAATATTTAATTCTTCTTAAGTCTTAACATTCTACACTTCAGTTTGCATGTAATTTGTCATTTTGCACAGAGAAGGCACTAAAGCCTCGAGGTGGCTCATGGGTAAACGTCTTCACCCATGAGCTTACTCAAGGGTTGTGCGATAAAAGTGAGTTTCAAATGTTTAAACAGTACGATTTGAATTAGCTAAAACTTCTAAGAGTTGTATACTTATATTTTTGGTCTTTTCAAATATTTTAAAACACGACAGAAAACATAATGCATGAGACACAATACAATACAAATAACTTGTAGAAATAAAATGCAACATCCAACATTACACTAAACATAAAATCATTTTCTAAATATCGTAACCAAGTTAATAAGATGGGTGTTTGTAAATTTGAGTGTAAATATAAAGGAAAGGTGAAAATAAAGGAAAAGGAAAAGGAAAGAATACCTAACGCTTCACTGTAATTTCTTCCTTCGAAACTTCCTCAAGCTGAGAACTTCTCTTTGTCTTTACATTCGGTCCACCAGGTCATCAATCTGGAAAGCTTTCCTTTCGACCTTGAAATGAGACTTTGGGCATCACTCCACAATTACACCAAGGAACAGAGGAGAAAGTAGCCGACATTGAGAGTCTCTCCTTCAAGGATACGCTTAGGTTGAGAAAAAATAGCAAATACACTAAGGAAGTATTGGGGAAGAGGAAGTCGTCAATCTCCCCTCGGAAGAAGTGAGTGGGTGGAGATGGTAGATGGAGAAGATGGAGAATGCCCTATGAATGGAGCCCCAGATGAAGAAGGGGGGGTGGGGGGGGTTTGTTTTCATGGCTACGGGAATGTTTTATAGACAGAAGGAGTGGCAGTTCACGAGCTAGTAGTTAACAAGGACGTGGTGGACATCTAGACGTATGAGATTGTTCCATGCAAGCCCACTTCTTTACCTTGTCCGTCCACGTTCTCCATGGTTGAGCTTCAACTAAATTAAATTTCTCAATTCTATTCTTATACAAATTTCCCTACAATTACTCTTCAAATTTTCCTACAAGTACTTAATGAATACCTTTCGTAAAACACATCACATTACAGGAGAAATAATGCATAATATTCAAACCTTAACTATAATCATAATCGCTATTGTCCGTCCACATTCTCCATGGTTGAGCTTCAGCTAAATTAAATTTCTCAGTTCTATTCTTATACAAATTTCCCTACAATTACTCTTCAAATTTTCCTACAAGTACTTAATGAATACCTTTCATAAAACACATCACATTATAAGAGAAATAATGCATAATATTCAAACCTTAACTATAATCATAATCGCTATTACATCAATGAAATTCATCACACAAAATAAGTAGGGTACAGGCTTGAGGGTAATCCAGTTTACCCCCACGTAAGTTCGTGGGTAAATGTCTTAACCCTCGGACTTTGCAATTAGACATAAATCTTAATTTTTTTCTATGAATTAATCATTTTATCAACAACCTAAAGAGTCAATTATCAATCATTCATTCCTTTTTCAGTAGGTAATCACCACAAATATAATTCACGACTTTCATGTATCATTAAAGTGAATAAATGTGTATAATGCTCAAAAGTATAGTTAACCATGTAATCGTCATTACTCAATGCAAAATGAAACTAAAAATCATTAAAACATATGAATTAATATCCATAAAATGCAGATTTCGATTTTTGAGTTTGAACACTAGTTCACCCTAGAAATCACTTAGTACAAGAACTATTCCATAAGTGGTGTATAATTTGGTTTCATAGAGAAGTTTATTGCCTGGTCATGGGTGGTTTCATTACACTTAGTGGAAAGACTTATATCTCTCACCCGTGGCAAACAACAAGCAAAAGGTCTGTATCCATGGAGGAGTGGATGAAATTGATGAAATTTGATGCCTTCAACCTGGTGGCAATGGACTAGCACTTGAGCGGCCCACCTTCACAACAAAACTAGGGAGAGAATTCTAAAAGATTTGAAATATCAACTTGACCTCTTCCACAATAAAGTTCGGAAAGAATTATCTTATCTTCCCCATGAAGTGATTCAAGCAATTGATGATCATACACGCCATGTGTGTTAGGGTGAATGTGCGATTAGGCTCAAAAATACTTTCGCACAAGAAATAGTTCATACTTGGGTAGAATTGTGGTTTATGTAAACACTATATTTTGCAATCACCCATGAGTTGAATAAATCCAATGTCACTAAAGATGTAAGTTTTTCTTGCCTCCCCGAGGATAGAGATGAAAGGGGGCAATATGAATTTTTCTTCCAAAGGTATCTTTCCCTAGGGGAGAGCTTTGAGGTGGCTGAGATTGTTGCCCAATGTGACTTATATGACTAGAGCAAATGCACGGCCAAAAAGGCCTCCTTGGCAGCTGAGATGGTAGAGGTTTAGACCCTTCAAAAATGTGGCAGAGGAAGTGGCTGTTAAGATTGAGCCATGTCTCACATCTACACAACACTTGTGATTAAATTCTTATAAAAATTGTGGGTGCAAAATATTTTAATTTCAACACAAGTGCACAGGTTCAGATGTAATTAATGTGCAAGTACAGGTTTATTTACAAGGATCAGTTTTACTTGGTGTTTAGCTAAATTGGTGTATTTAATTAATGGAACAAGTAATTATATTTCTTTTAGACAATGTCACTGTTGCTCTGTTCCAATTAATCGCTACGATGCTCTTTAAACACTTATTAAATTGAACAGTCCAGAGAATTTTTCATTAACTTTACTTTCTTCAACACTTAGAATAGTTTGATTTTTAAGATTAGACTTTAAGTAAATGATTCGAATTTTACACTGAAAGACTCTATCCAATGAGTTTTACTTCCAAATATTTAATTCTTCTTAAGTTTTAACATTCTACAGTTCAATTTGCATGTAATTTGTCATTTTGCACAGAGAAGGCACTAAACCCTCGAGGTCGCTCATGGGTAAACGTCTTCACCCACGAGTTTACTCAAGGGTTGTGCGATAAAAGTGAGTTTCAAATGTTTAAACAGTACAATTTGAATTAGCTAAAACTTCTAAGAGTTGTGTACTTATATTTTTGGTTTTTTCAAATATTTTAAAACACGACAGAAAACATAATGCATGAGACACAACACCATACGAATAACTTGTAGAAATAAAATGCAACATCCAACATTACACTAAACATGAAATCATTTTCTAAATATCATAACCGAGTTAATAAGATGGGTGTTTGTAAATTTGAGTGTAAATATAAAGGAAAGGTGAAAATAAAGGAAAAGGAAAAGGAAAGAACACCTAATGCTTCACTGTAATTTCTTCCTTCGAAACTTGCTCAAGCTGAGAACTTCTCTTTGTCTTTACTTTTGGTCCACCAGGTCGTCAATCTGGAAAGCTCCTTTCGACCTTGAACTGAGACTTTGGGCGTCACTCCGCAATTACACCAAGGAATAAAGGAGGAAGTAGCCGGCACCAAGAGTTTCTCCTTCAAGGATACGCTTAGGTTGAGAAAAGAATAGCAAACACACTAAGGAAGTGATTGGAGAAGAGGAGGTTGTCAATCTCCCCTCGGAACAAGTGAGTGGGTGGAGATGGTAGATGGAGAAGATGGAGAACGCCCTGTGAATGGTGCCCCAAAAGAAGAAGGGGGGGGGGGGGGGCGGGTTTGGTTTCATGGCTACAGGAATGTTTTATAGACGGAAGGAGTAGCAGTTCACGAGCTAGCAGTTAACAAGGATGTGGTGGACATCTAGACGTGTGAGATTGTTCCATGCAAGCCCACTTCTTTACCTTGTCCGTCCACATTCTCTATGGTTGAGCTTCAGCTAAATTAAATTTCTCAATTCTATTCTTATACACATTTCCCTAAAATTACTCCTCAAATTTCCCTACAAGTACTTAATGAATACCTTTCGTGAAACACATCACATTACAGGAGAAACAATGTGTAATATTCAAACCTTAACTATAATCGTAACCGCTATTACATCAATGAAATTCATCGCACAGAATAAGCAGGGTACAGGCTCGAGGGTAATCCAGTTTACCCCCATGTAAGTTCGTGGGTAAATGTCTTAACCCTTGGACTCTGCAATTAGACATAAATCTTGATTTTTTTCTATGAATTAATCATTTTATCCGCAACCTAAAGAGTCAATTATCAATCATTCATTCCTTTTTCAGTAGGTAATCACCAGAAATATAATTCACAACTTTCATATATCATTAAAGTGAATAAACGTGCATAATGCTCAAAAGTATAGTTAACCATGTAATTGTCATTACTCAATGCAAAATGAAACTAAAAATCATTAAAACACATGAATTAATATCCATAAAATGTAGATTTTTGAGTCTGAACAGTAGTTCACCCTAGAAATCACTTAGTACAAGAACTGTTCCATAAGTGGTGTATAATTTGGTTTCATAGAGAAGTTTATTGCTTGGTCATGAGTGGTTCCATTACACTTTGTGGAAAGGCTTTTATCTCTCGCCCGTGGCAAACAACAAGTAAAAGGTCTATATCCATTGAGGAGTTGATGAAATTGATGAAATTTGATGCTTTCAAACTAGCGACAGTGGACAAGCACTTGAGCGGCCGCCTTCACAACAAAACTAGGGAGAGAATTCTAAAAGATTTGAAATATCAACTTGACCTCTTCCACAATAAAGTTCGCAAAGAATTTTCTTGTCTTCCCCATGAAGTGATTCAAGCAATTGATGATCATACAAGCCATGTGTGGTAGGATGAATGTGCGATTAGGCTCAAAAATACTTTAGCACAAGAAATAGTTCATACTCGAGTAGAATTGTGGTTTATGTAAACTCTGTATTTTGCCATCACCCATGAGTTGAATAAATCCAATGTCACTAAAGATGTAAGTTTTTCTTGTGTCCCCGAGGCTATAGATGAAAGGGAGCAATATGAATTTTTCATCCAAAGGTATCTTTCCCTAAGGGAGAGCTTTCAGGTGGCTGAGATTGTTGCCCAATGTGACTTATATGATTGGAGGAAATGCAAGGCCGAAAAGGCCTCCTTGGCAGCTAAGACGGTAGAGGTTTAGACCCTTCAAAATGTGGCAGAGGAAGTGGCTGTTAAGATTGAGCCGTGTCTCACATCTACACAACACTTGTGATTAAATTCTTGTAAAACTTTTGTGTGCAAAATATTTTAATTTCAACGCAAGTGCACGGGTTCAGATGTAATTAGTGTGCAAGTACAGGTTTATTCACAAGGATCAGTTTTACTTGGTGTTTAGCTAAATTGGTGTATTCAATTAATGGAACAAGTAATTATATTTCTTTTAGACAATGTCACTATTGCTTTGTTCCAATTAATCGCTACGATGCTCTTTAAACACTTATTAAATTGAACATTCTAGAGAATTTTTCATTAACTGTACTTTCTTCAACACTTAGAATAGTTTGATTTTTAAAATTATACTTTTAGTAAATGATTCAAATTTTACACTGAAAGACTCTATCCAATGAGTTTTACTTCCAAATATTTAATTCTTCTAATCCTTAACATTCTACACTTCAGTTTGCATGTAATTTGTCATTTTGGGCAAAGAAGGCACTAAACCCTTGAGGTGGCTCATGGGTAAACGTCTTTACCCTCGTGCTTACTCGAGGGTTGTGCGATAAAAGTGAGTTTCAAATGTTTAAATAGTACGATTTGAATTAGCTAAAACTTCTAAAAGTTGTGTACTTATATTTTTGGTCTTTCCAAATATTTTAAAGCACAATAGACAACATAATGCATGAAAGACAACACAGTACGAATAACTTGTAGAAATAAAATGCAACATTCAGCATTACACTAAACATGAAATCATTTTCTAAATATCATAACTGAGTTAACAAGATGGGTGTTTGTAAATTTGAGTGTAAATATAAAGGAAAGGTGAAAATAAAGGAAAAGGAAAAGGAAAGAACACCTAATGCTTCACTGTAATTTCTTCCTTTGAAACTTGCTCAAGCTGAGAACTTATCTTTTTCTTTACTTCTAGTCCACCTAGTCGTCAATGTGGCAAGCCTTCCTTTCAACCTTGAAATGAGATTTTAGGCGTTACTCCGCAATTACACCAAGGAACAGAGGAGGAAGTAACCAGCGTCGAGAGTCTCTCCTTCAAGGATGTGCTTAGGTTTAGAAAAGCATAGAAAATACACTAAGGAAGTGATTGGAGAAGAGGAGGTCGTCAATCTCCCCTTGGAAGAAGTGAGTGGGTGGAGATGGTAGATGAGGAAGATGGAGAATGCCTTGTGAATGGTGATTTGAGGAAAAAGTAGGGGGGGTTGGTTTCATGGCTACAGGACTGTTTTATAAATTGAAGGAGTGGCATTTCATGAGCTAGCAATTAATAAGGACGTGGTGGACATCTGGACATGTGAGATTGTTCCATGCAAGCCCACTTCTTTACCCTGTCTGTCCACATTCTCCATTGTTGAGCTTCAACTAAATTAAATTTCTCAGGTCTACTCTTAAACAAATTTCCTACAATTGCTGATCAAATTTTCCTACAAATACTTAAGGAATACCTTTCGTGAAACACAACACATTATAGGAGAAGTAATTCATAACATTAAAACCTTAACTATAATTGTAATCGCTATTACATCAATGAAATTCATTGCACAAAATAAGTAGGGCACAGGCTCGAGGGTAACCCAATTCACCCTCGTGTAAGTTCATGGGTAAATGGCTCAACCCTCGAACTTTGCATTTAGACATAAATTGCTATTTTTTTCTATAAATTAATCATTTTATCAACAACCTAAACAGTCAATTATCAATCATTCATTCCCTTTTCAATAGGTAATCACCTCAAACATAATTCATGACTTAAAACTTAATTCATGCATCATTAAAGTGAATAAATGTGCATAATGCTCAAAAGTATTATTAACCTTGTAATCATCATAACTCAATGCAAAATGCAACTAAAACTCATTAAAACGCATGAATTAATATCTACAAAATGCACACTTTTGAGTCTGAACAAATCCCCCACACTTAAGTTTTGCTAGTCATACTAAAATAAGACCGTAAAAACTATGAAAGAAATAAAGACTACTAAATAAAATTAACTAAAATTATGTTAAGCCACTTTCCTAGGGAACACAACTACACTTAGGAAGTACAGCAAGCCATTAAACTCCTAGGTTACCTTAGTGGCGAAGTTGTGTTTCTGAAGGATTTTTAGTAGATACACCCACAAAGTCCAAAGAAATAAAAAGAGAGAGAGAGAGAAAAGGGAAATAGAACCAACCAAAGGATCATTTGAATCACTTGTTGCTATAAAAATTTCAGGGGAATGAGGTGGCTCAGTCTTACAACACTCCCTTTCCTTGCCTTTAAATGAAATAAACTCATTTTAAAATGTGAACAAGAAGTCACCTATTCATGAAAACCATCTATCTTGTGAAAGCAAGATGAATTCACACCTTCACCACTCTCAATCAAAAATTAAATCCTTAAAACAGGCACACATCTCACCAACAAAAGAGGGTAATTTAAGATATTCCCTTCCTTTCTAAGATATTGGAAAATGCTTTTACCGATAGACAAGGGATAAAGCAATAATACACCATCACTCAAAATGTTAATTTCTTGGTATGATATCATTCCACTTTATTCTCACATCCCAAGTGACTTCCAATATTCCCTTTTTTCTACCCATATTGACATTGATCCCTTGAAGTTTTCTAATTTTATTTTTTTCCCCTTTTTTTTCTTGATTTTTTTTTTTTCGTAACCAAAAGTGAATGACATAACTAACATTGCACTCTTAAAACTAATAAATGACCCTTAATTGATTAATTTCACCACCTTATATCTCCATAACTTAATTCCCATATAAACTCCATAGTGTATTAAAGTTCATACCCTTGCTACCTTCCATCACACAACCTCTAACTCAAAGAAGTTTGGGAGATACCTTAGGATAATGCTCACCAGAATGGAAAATTTTTCATATCATGATCATTTTTATAGTGGCACTCGACATAGGTTTATCTCTCCACTCAAACACGGTAATGAGAAGGGAAAATGATTTACTTTAGAAAAACTAGGTTAACAAGGCATTAATTCAAATGAAACAGGAAGGCTCAACCCATTGCATAATTTAATTTGAAATCCATCTCCTCTGAGAGCAATAGGTTACTTGGAATTGGCTTTGGAAATTCTCTTCTTATTATAATAAAGTCTTCCCATTAATTCTAATAGCAATACTTGAAACTTACATTCCTCAAGTTTTGTTCTCAAATAAAACACATAAAAGATATTAAAGATGTAAAAATCCAAGAAAATCACAAATATTAGAAAATAATTTAAAAAAAAATTTTGAACATTTTTAACATTCTTAAACTTATATACTTAAACATAAACACTTAAACTTATATACTTAAACATAAACCTTCCCCTCCATATTTAAACTTTGCATTATCCTCAATGTAAATGGAAAAGTTTAGTATAGATCAAAAAATTCATGACAAATACAAAATATAATAAACATCCCCAATGTGATGCATGTTGAATAAAGCATCGAACTTAATAGGATGAATCATGTGGAATGCATAAGTAATGCTGCAGAAATTAAATACAATTGCTATGCATCAATAAAGAATGATGATAAGGATGTGATATATTTTTTCTTTTCACATAGAAATAATATAATTAAAATTAAAACAGTGCTTATATATAATTAAAGCAAAAGGCATATATGGTTGTTTAATTGCATCGACAGACATGTTTGGTCCTTTCATCATATTGCAAACTTCATTAAATTCTTTTAAAAACCAATAAGCATCCTCTTTCTCAAATCCATGAAATTATGGTAATTGGTTGATGTAATTAGAATTTAATTCGAATTTGTCATTAGCACATTTAGGAAGTATTATGTGGGAAGGTTCATCCATTGCTCACTAAAGTTCATTTGGCACAAAATAGTACATTTAGTCAAAAAGAGAATCAACTCAATGTATCTAATATTCATGAAATAAATGTGTAATATTCGAGTATTAATATGATTAAAATGACTGCACAATAATTTTCTAAAAATTCTGCCAACTGTAGCTTACCCACAAACTAAGTTCGAGGGTTTACCCTCGAGGTACCTTATGGGTAAACCTGTAATCCACTAATTAATTTCGAATCTCATCATCCACCCGTTCGATTACCCGATTAACTTTATAAAAGCCATTAATGCCCATTTGTGCATTAGCCCTTATTCCACGACCTACTTACAATATTCATCTTATCCCACCATGACCTCAACTTCCAGTGCTCCTCCCCCTACTTCGGCGTCAAGTTTCGATTGGATTAAGATGCTAAACTTCGAGAAGTTTAGATTGAATGCTTAGGTGTGGCATAATGAGGGCAAAAGGAAGCTAAAAGCTGTGGTTAGGGAGTAGGAACTGCAAACAATGAAAGAAGACACTACCGAGTGTCTAAATCAAAGTAAGGAAGCTTCTATCATAGTTCCTAATTTCCTTAAAGATAAAATAGCTTCCCATATTGATAGAGAAGTAGGGTAGGAGTAGTTAGCTCACCCTAGAAATTAGTTGGTCCAGGAACTGTTTAGGAGAAAATGTGTCTTTTGGTTTCATAGAGAAGTATTTTGTTTGGCCACTAATGAGTCTATTAAAATTAAAAGAAAGACATATGTTGCAAGCCCGTGGCAAATAACAACACCAAGAAAGTCAATTTCAACTGATGAATGGATGAGGTTGATGCATTTCAATCAATTTGAGTTGGTAGCTTCGGATTAGCAAAAAGGTAGTCACCTTCATGCCAAAACAAAGGAGAAAATTTTGAAAGATTTGAAGTATCAATTGAAGCAAGTTAGCATAAAGGTGGAAAGGGAATTCACTCGCCTTACCTCAGAAGTATCACAAGCTATTGATGATTACACTTAGCAAACATGGCGAGATGAATGTGCCCTTAGGCCTAAAAATGTTTTGGATCAAGAGATTGTGTTTGTAAAGGCTGAACTGTGGTTTATGAAGGCTGTGTATGGAATTATTAAAAATTTAAATCATTCCACAGTGGTCCAAGATGTGGTGTTTGCTTGTCTCCCTGAAGATAAAGGTGAAAGGGAGCAATATGAGTTCTTTATGTAAACTTATCTCTCTCTCGGAGAGAGTTTTGAAGTTGCTAAAATTGCATCTCAATGAGCCCTCTCTATGAATGGAGAAAGTGCATGGCCAAGAAGGCCTCATTTGCTACTGAGATGGCTGAAGTTGAAGCCCTTTAGCAAGCAGCAGAGATGAATATTAAAGAGGAGCCATAGGAATTTGACTTTATGCAATTCAGTGAAAATGTGGCTAGCCCTTTAGCACCATAGGAGGTTGAAAGAATAATTGATGAGCATTAACCTCTAGAGGATAGGGAAGAAGAAGAAGAAGAAATAGAAACAAAGAGAGAAGAAGAACAACAACAACAAGAACAAGAACAACAAGAGGAATTTGTTTCAATAGCCAAATAGGAGGAAGAAAAATCAGGAGACAGTGATGATGATCTCACCCTAGGTGAATATCTTCATCAACACAAGAAGGCACTTCCTCCTTCCAAAGATACATCAATCCCTGAGGAGATTCCTCATGTTGAAGAGGCTGAAGTTCAATTGGAATCTCAGGTAAACTTAGGTTTTTATTATGACTTTTAATCTCCACTTTTAAGTAATTTAAATGTTCATATCTCATTTGTGTTTAATTGTTAATTTCAAGAGGAAAGACCTACTGTTGGAACAGTTGTTCCAATTTTGGACGTCCATGATATTGAAGGGCCACTAGACCATTCATGAAGCAATACATTTTGCTTCAGAAGAGGGTTTAGGTACAAATTAAAATTAATTTCGCTCTCAATTCTTTTTTTGTTATAAGTTTATAAGTTTTCTCTTTCTTTTTTTTAGTTTTAACTTTCTTTCTTTTTTATTTGTTTTTGCATATTGTAGCATGCCCCAATAAACAAGATTATCTCCTCTGAGGGAGAAGAATAAGAGGGAGGGACTACAAACAGTCCTCCCAGTCCATTTTCAACTGAAATAAATCTAGGGCAAACAGAAATTACTGTCAGGCAACCAACAGAATTTAGTGGAGTGGAAACTAGGGTACTAGTGATTTATTCCACACCCACAGAACCAAGCACTGTAGCTACAGAAGCTTCAGCACCATCCTCCACAACTTTTACAGAACCAGCCCAGCAGGTAGAAACAAATCTAGTAATATTCAAAAATGCTGAGGCTCAAGATAAATTTCAACTTATAAAAGATTTTGATATCCTATTCAACAGGCCAGTGGACTTTGATTTCATGGATGAAATCAAGGAATTGCTGGAGTTTATTGCTGGAGTTTCAAGGACTGTTGAAGGTCAAGGTCAGGTAATAATTTCAAAGCAAAAAACTTAGTACCAGCCTTTTATTCCAGTTTGAGTGGAGAGATAAACCTATGCCGAGTGCCACCATAAAAATGATCATGATATGAAAAATTTTCCATTCTGGTGAGTATTATCCTAAGGTATCTCCCAAACTTCTCTGAGTTAGAGGTTATGTCAAGAAAGGTAGCAAGGGTATGAGCTTTAATACACCATGGGTTCATTTGGGAATTAGGTTATTGAGATATAAGGTGGTGAAATTAATCGATTAAGGGTCATTTATTAGTTTTAAGAGTGCAATACTAGTTATGTCATTTACTTTGTATTATTTTGAAAAATGGAAAAAAAAGGAAAAGGAAGTTACTACAAAAAAAAAAAACTGAAAAAGAATCAAAACAATTCAAGGGATCAATGTCAATATCGGTAGCAAAAGGGAAATATTCGAAATCACTTGGGATGTGAGAATGAAATGACATGATATCATATCAATAAGTTAACATTTTGAGTGATGGTGTATTATTGCCTTATCCCTTATCTACCAGTAAAAGCATTTTCCAATATGTTAGAAAGGAAGGGAATATCTTAAATTACCCTCTTTTGTTGGTGAGATGTGTGCCTGTTTTAATGATTTAATTTCGGATTAAGATGTGTGTCTGTTCAGACTCAAAAGTATGCATTTTATGGATATTAATTCATGCATTTTAATGAGTTTTAGTTGCATTTTGCATTGAGTAATGATGATTACAAGGTTAACTATACTTTTGAGCATTATGCACGTTTATTCACTTTAATGATGCATGAATTAAGTTTTAAGTCGTGAATTATATTTGTGGTGATTACCTACTGAGAAAGGAATGAAAGATTAATAATTGACTCTTTAGGTTACTGATAAAATGATTAATTCACAGAAAAAAATCACGATTTATGTCTAAGTACAGAGTCCAAGGGTTAAGCCATTTACTCACGAACTTACATGAGGGTAAACTGCATTACCCTGGAGCCTATGCCCTGCTTATTCTATGTGATGAATTTTATTGATGTAATAGTGATTGCAATTATAGTTAAGGTTTAAATATTATGAATTATTTCTTTTGTAATATGATGTATTCACGAAAGGTATTCCTTAAGTATTTGTAGGGAAATTCGATGAGCAATTGCAGGGAAATTTGTATAAGAGCAGAATTGAGAAATTTAATTTAGCTGAAGCTCAACCATGGAGAACATGGCCAGACAGGGTAAAGAAGTAGACTTGCATGGAATGATCTCACACGTCCAAATGTGCACCATGTCCTTGTTAACTACTAGCTCGTGAACTGCCACTCCTTCAACCTATAAAATAGTCTCGTAGCCATGAAACCAAACCCCCCCTCTCTTCATCCAGGGAACCATTCACAAGGCATTCTCCATCTTCTCCATCTTCCACCTTCCACCCATTCACTTCTTCTGAGAGGAGATTGACGACCTCCTCTTCTCCAATCACTTCCTTAGTGTATTTACTATTCTTTTCTCAACCTGAATGTATCCTTGAAGGAGAGACTCTCGGCATCAACTGCTTCCTCCTTTGTTCCTTGGTGTAATTATGGAGTGACACCCAAAATCTCATTTCAAGGTCGAAAGGAAGGCTTGCCAGATTGACAACCTAGTGGACCGGAAGTAAAGACAAAGAGAAGTTCTCAGCCTGAGCAAGTTTCGAAGGAAGAAATTACAATGAAGCATCAGGTGTTCTTTCCTTTTTTTTTACTTTGCCTTTATATTTACACTCAAATTTACAAACACCCATCTTATCAACTCGATTATGATTTTTAGAAAATGATTTCATGTTTACTATAATGTTGAATGTTGTATTTTATTTTTATAAGTTATTCGTACTGTGTTGTGTCTCATGCATTATGTTGTCTATTGTGTTTTAAAATATTTAAAAAGATCAAAAATATAAGTATACAATTCTTAGAAGTTTCAGCTAATTCAAATTGTACTATTTAAACATCTAAAACTCACTTTTATCACACAACCCTTGAGTAAGTTCGAGGGTAAAGATGTTTATCCACAAGCTACCTCGAGAGTTAAGTATCTTCTCTACCCAAAATGACAAATTACATGCAAACTGAAGTGTATAATGTTAAGACTTAAGAAGAATTAAATATTTGATAGTAAAACTCACAAGATAAAGTCTTTTAGTGAAAAATTCGAATCATTTACTAAAAGACTAATTTTAAAATCAAAATATTCTAAATGGTGAAGAAATTAAAGATAATGAAAAATTCTCTGGAAGGTACACTTTAATAAGTATTTAAATAGCATCCTAGTGGTTAATTGGAACAGAGCAACTATGACATTGCTTAAAAGAAATATAATTACTTGTTCCATTAATTGAATACACCAATTAAGCTAAACACCAAGAAAACTAATCCTTGTGGTGGCAAATCGGTACTTGCACACTAATTACATCCGAACCTGTGCACTTGTAGTGAAATTAAAATATTTCGAACACATACATTTTTAAGAAGTGATCTCAAAAAGTTCAGAACAAGTTTTTGGCGCCGTTGCTAGGGATTGCTTAATTTCTTGCAATTGGTGTTGCTTTTTGCTATTTTAGTGTTAGCTAGGGCTGCAATATGATTTATTTGTATTTACTATTATTAAATTCTATTTCAAAGTCTTATTGCTGTTCTAGAGTAGAGAAGTGTTTTTAAATTCTGAATTTCATAATAGACTCATATAACTCATATTGGAGTGATTGTAGGGTTGTTCCAGAGACTAGTTATGAGGATTATAATTATTCTAATTATGTTAGAGGAGATTATTCACCTATGAAGTTTAATGATTACTCTTCACAACATATTTTAGAAGGACTTAATGTTAATTCTCAAAATAATTATAACTAGAATGAGAATTCTAATTTATGGGAATGTAATGACAATTCAAGAATGCAATTATTATTTAAAGTATAATCATATGAATGAAAATCAAAATTATCAATTAAACATATCATTACAAATACAACAATTAACAGATAAAATGGATGAATCAGTGAGAAATATTGAAGAGAGTAATAGTTGAATGAATTAGAAAATGATAATTATTTAAACTGGTCAATCTTAAAAGGGGATCAGAATGTTCAAGTAATTAATACAAGTTTAACAAATCTTAATGCTAATTTGCCAATGAATGTTGGAATTAATCAAAATTATGTTAGTTGAAAATTATCATTGGGAATTGAACAACTATTGAATAGAGTTAATGAATCAATACAACAAACTGAAGACAATAGAATATTAAATGAGTATGGAAATAGTGATAATCCAAATTGGTCAAAAGAAAATCAAAATTATCAAGAGGTAAATTCATTAGAAAATATTTTATTTACAGAAGAGATTGTGCAATCATTAGGGATAATTGAGGAAAATGAATATTGTAATTCAACTTCATTTAATCATATGGAGAAGTTAGATGAAATTCAAAGATCCATTAACCTATTTATAAGGAATTCATCTAATTCTAATTTGTCTGAACTAGATAAAGATTTTCAGAAGGAACCTATAGGCACTTGTGCAACACTCATATCATATAAGTTCTATAGAGCTCCAGAAGTTGAAAATTTTAAGGAAAAAGATCAAATATGGGAAGGGTATGAAATACTTGACTATTTGGTAAGGGATTGTTCAGTAGGACCACTTGAGGTCATGAATGACCCTATTCCCAAAAGTATAGAAGAGTCACTTGAAGTGTTAGCTACCCTTAGATCAGAAAGAGATTTTAGTGCTCCTATGGCAGATAATGAGGAAAAGAAAACTAGTGGTGATAATTTAATTGTTGCCAAAAATCTTCAAGAAGTGGGTGAGAAAGAAAATAATGAACAAGAGATAGAGATAATGGAGAATGAGCCTAAGTTAGATGAATTTCTACCCAACCCACCACATCCTAATGAATTTGGAGAACAACCTAAGGTAGTAGAGACCAAAGGAGAAATTTATGAGGAAAATAAAGTGAGTAAAGAGCAAGGAGATAAGGTTGATATTAGTAACTTTCCCAATCGTAACAAAGATGACATATTTGAAGAATTGAAAGCTAAGGATTCAATGATGAATATTTTTCAACAAATTATTATAGAAGAAGAATTATCTAATGTCGAAGAATTTGAATTTGAACCAGGATATTTTGATCAACTTTTTGAGAAACTTTTTGAGGAGGAGTTGAAGGTATTGAGGTTAAAGACAATGTTAATGATTTACCTTCTTATGAGCCAATTTTGTTTGAACCATTATCGCATGAACCATTTATTGAGAAACCATCTCTAGAGCTCATCCCTCCTCTTGCAACTTTTGAGCATATATCCCATAATTGTGTAAACTTTTATGAAGAAAAGATTATGAGTGATAATTGGTTGGACACTTAATGAATGCACTAGCTAAAGTGGTTCCATTTGATATCAAGCACAAACCTCCTAAGCAAATCATGAATTCCTTCTGGGTAAGATGGTTGTTAAAAGAAGGAGATGGAAGAAGATATAAGTTCCCTCAACCTGTAAGGAGAGCATTCATGGGATTTTATCAATCATTTTTCGAGTTACCCATGGAAAGAAAAAAATATTTATATATATAGCTATTGATTTCACTTTCTTATTAGTAGGAGTAGTATGAGCAGTACAGTTTGGAGGTATTTATTTTGTGAAATCATATGACTTTCTTGTGTGCCACTAGGGGTATGGGTGCCTAAGTGATACACAAGTGTTTTTAAAAAAAAACACAAAAATAAAAATAAAAAATAATAATAATAATAATAGTAATAATATAAATATATAATATATAAATTATAATATAAATATATAATATATAAATTATAATATAAATACAAAAAAAAATATAAATATAAACATAAATTAAAAAAATATATTAAGTATATGCACATAACAGAAGAGAAAATAAAAACATTTAGACTTACACAGTTTATTTAATTAAGTTGTAAGGTGTCAGTGTGAAATAATTATTTCAACTGTTAGCTACTGTGTTTTATTTCGAGTCACTTCATGGGTTATCGAGTTTACCCTTGGAGTTAGTTCGAGGGTTATTTTGTTTACCCTCGAGTTATGTTGAAATATAAAAATAAAACTAAAGTAGTCACTTCGAGGGTTATCCTGTTTACCGTCAGAGTTAGTTCGAGGGTTATCTCATTTACCCTTGAGCTGTGTCGTAAAAAAAAAATATAATACAAGTAGTCACTTCAAGGGTTATCTTGTTTACCCTCGAAGTTAATTTGAGGGATATTCTGTTTACCCTCGAGCTGCGTTAAAATAAATAAATAAAATAGAAAAAAAGTAAAGCACTGTGGGGATAAATCTCGCATAAGTCTGAGGGTTATCTAGTTTACCCACAAACTATCACGAGGGTTATCGCCCTGTGAGTGAAATATGGTTCTGTTTGCTGGGAAATGTAATTTTTAAACATAGGGTTTATTGAAATTAAACAATGTTAATCATCTGAGTGAGATTAAAAGGTTATTTCATAACTCGAAAGATTAAGAGATGACTTTTTAAGATAAATACAATTTGGTGGATTGCTTAATGGATGGAAAGTTTGAAAAGAATGTGTTCAAACTCAAAAGTGTGCATTTTATTGATATTAATTCATGTGTTTTAATGAGTTTTATTTGCATTCTGCATTGAATTTTAATGGTGATTACAAGGTCAACTATACTTTTGAGCAGTATGCACGATTATTCACTTTAATGATGCATTAATTAAGTTTTGAGTCGTTAATTATGTTTATGTTTATTACCTATTGAGAAAAGAATGAATGATTGACATTTGATTCTTTAGGTTGCTAATAGAACAATTAATATACAAAGAAAAACTTGTGATTTATGCTTAAATGCAAGTCTAAGAGTTAAGCTGTTTACCCACGGATAAGTCTGTGGGTTAAGCTATTTACCCTCAAACCATACTATGAGCATTAAGGGTTTACCCACGAACTTACACGAGGGTAAACTAGTTTACTCTCGAACCTGTACCCTTTTTGTTTTATGCAATGAATTTCATTGATACTAAAGCAATTGCAATTATAGTTAAGATCTAAATGTTATGAATTATTTCTTCTATAATATGATGTGTTTTACGAAATGTATTTTTTAAGTATTTGCAAGGAAATTCGATAAGTAACTGTAGGAATTACGTAATAAAGCATAATTAAATATTAATTCAGTTGCAACTCAACCATGAAGAACGTGGACGGACAGGCTAAAGTAGTGGATTGCATGGGATGATCTCACATGTCCGGATTTGCACCACGCTCTTGTTAACTGCCAGCTCATGAATTGCCAGTCCTCCCATCTATAAAACAATCTCATAGGCTTGAAACTAAACCCCCCGCCTCTTCGTCCTTCATCCACCATTTACAGAGCATTTTCCATCTTCTCCATCTTCCATCCTCCACCCACTCATCTCTTCCGAGAGGAGATTAACGACATCCTCTTCTCTAACCGTTCGCGTAGTGTATTTGCTGTTGTTTTCTCAACCTGAGCGTATCCTTGAAGGAGAGACTCTCGATGCTTGCTACTTCCTCCTCTGTTCCTTGGTGTAATTGCGGATTGACGTCCCAAAATCTCACTGCAAGGTCAAAAGGAAGGCCTGCCAGATTGACGACCTGGTGGACCAAAAGTAAAGACAAAGAGAAGTTCCCTGCCTAAGCAAGTTTCGAAGGGAGAAATTACAATGAAGCATTAGGTGTTCTTTCCATTTTTATTTTTCTTTATTTTACTTTACGTTTTTACAACTACACTCAAATCTACAATCACACACTTTATCAACTTAGTTACAGTAATTAGATTATGTTTTTATATTTGTTGTAATGTTGAATGTTGCATTCTTACTTTTACAAGTTGTTTGTATTGTATTGTGTTTCTTGCATTGTATTGTGTGTTGTGTTTTAAAATATATAAAAAGACCAAAAATATAATCATTCAACTCTTAGAAGTTTCAGCCAATTTGAATTGTGTTGTTTTTATATCTGAAACTCACAATTATCGCACAACTCTTGGGTAAGTTCGAGGGCAAAGACGTTTACCCATGAGCTACCTTGAGGGTTAAATGCTTCTTTTGTGCAGAACGTTAAATTTTATGCAAATTAATGTGTATAATGTTATTCGAAACTCTTTAATACCTTATTTTACTTAAATTTATGACTTAATATTTAATCAACATCCTTTTTAAATGAACTTAATGAAATAAACTTCGAACCTACTCCGTTACCCCACCCGTCACTCAACGAACCTCCGTTGAATGAGCCTTAGCTCCACCAAGAGGATCTTTTGGGAAGATACGTAGAAGTTAAATGCTTCCTCTAAAATAATGCATATTCTAATTTCTATTAAATAGAACAGCACGTGGAATATAGAGAACGTGAAAATGTTAAATACCTTATTTTACTTAAATTTATGACTTAATATTTAATCAACATCTTTTTTAAATCAATATTAATTAATTGAAAATCAAAATCACTCAAATATTTCAATTGATGATATTTTCACCTTATTGTAAGGTAAAATCATGGAACTACCATTTATAAACAATAATTTTGTGAGTCTCTCCATTATTTTCATGAAAGTTCTGTAAATCATCTAATTAAAAATACTTGAATAAGTTACAATTAATTACTTTTAATCTGAATTTTATTTCATTAAGAATTTTACAAATTATAAAAATATTTTACAAATAAATTGAAGATAGACTTAATAATTAAATCAATAATTGAAAATATAAAATACAAAACCACCCAAATATTTTATCACTTCATCAAAAATTAAAGTTATTGATTTAAATAATTTATTAATCACTTACTCCAACATATTAAAATAATAAATTAACACATTATTAATTAAGTACTTAAAAAAAATTAATCACTATATTCATAATCAATAATTAATTAATTAAAATTCATAAGTTAATCAACGTAACAATTAAAAATCTATGTTACATTCCTTGAAAAAATTTCAAATTTCAATATTTTGTATGTACGTAGGTGGAATTTTTTAATTAAGAAAGAGAATATATACACATTTTTTTAGATAAAGAGAGAATATATATTTTTAAATTTTATTTATAAAAAAAATAAGTTTAAATTTTACTCATCAATTATAAATCAATAAATACCTAAAAAAATAACTTCTACATGCAGAACTCATGCTCTCTCTATGTGTTTATATATATATCTGTGTACTTTTTATGCATATATCTGTCAAAAAATACCCGACGAAAGATGAGCAAAGGACTCTCCCCCCATTCGCAGACAATGTTGGGGCTGGACAGGGGTGCGGATCCTCCCGTGCGCGTGCGGACAAACGACGGGCGAGCGACATTGGGCGACTGCCAACGACGCAGTGAAGCAATGAAACAACGTCGAGGATCGGACGGTGCAATGATCCGACGGCTATGCGTGGCGGCTGGAACGGCGCACACGAATCGAGGCTCGATGTGCGGCAGCGAGGGATTTGACGGCTTGAGGAAGCTCAGGTCTGGCGATTGCAACCTTGGTTGGGGGTTTTTGATTCGGGTTTTCCCAAATTCGTTCACCGACTTGTAAGCGGCGAGTAGCAACTGTGCTAGTGGACGTAGGGGACTCGACTGGCGGGCGAGGAGCGGTGCACGACGGGATGAGCTCGGTGGGCGACGAGGAAACTCAAGAAAGTTCGAAGTAGTTCAGATCGGCCGCCCCCTTTTTTGGTTTCCTACCTTCGGCTTTTGTAGCATGACAAGGAAGGGAGGAGTCGGCGGAAGGTGAGTGTCGGCAACCCCTTATTGGTGAGATTCAAGGGCGCACAGGCGAGAAGAAACGACGACAACGCTACATTGGCTGGATCGAGTGGTATGCACGGGAGACGAAGCGGCGACCTCTGCGATTGGTCGAGTGCGCGGGAGTTGGATCGTCACTGCTCAGACAGGCGGTGGCAGTGGAGGAGACGAAGCGGTGAATAGCGTGGATGGCGGCTACGCAGGCAAAGTCAGACCGTCAGCCACGCGGGCTTCCTCGACTGGTCAAACGCGAGGAAGACGGCGCGCTTGCAAGCCTGGTGGACTAGGGTGCACGCAGGCGGGCAGACCTGGTGCTCGCAGGTTCGTGTGGCTTGGCGAGCCCGGACACGTGGGTGCAACCAGGGCACGACCTGGGTCCACAGGCTTGAATCTAGATGCGATTGGCTAATCCAATTGGGCTCCATTAGTCCATGTGGCCAATTTGGTTGACTTGTCAATGAAGTTCAACTTGATTCAATAAAAGATTAAAAATTAAGTAACTTTAAATTATCTTATGATCAATGACTAATCCGACAAATCAATAATTAATCGTTAATAAGCTTTTAAACTTAAATTTAGCAGATGCACCTTGCAAGCCCACAAGAGTAGGTTAATCTTATTAAGAGGGAAATGAACTTTCAACTCAGTTAACGTGTCTTGTCGTAACAGTGGGTAACAAAGATTCAAGTTAGTAAATTATGATAATAATTGAGTCTTAATAGCCCAATGGGTCATTGCAGGGTCTCAAAAGTGTGTCTGATAAGTCTGAAAATTAAGATATCTCCATTATAATTTTAAAAAATATTAAAATATTATAATAAATATTATTACGTTGTTAAAATGAGTTACATTACAAAAAATGTCACCTTCCAACTTTTGATTTTTCGTCTCCGAAAATTTTTAACGTACCTACGTTTTTTACTTTTTTTTTTAAAAAAAAACTACGCATCGAAGACAGTACTCGGATCTTTGCAGCCGAATGCATTAACGCAGCGCACGACAATAGCAGCAGTGGAAAACAGCCGAATACTTAATGTGTTGAAAAAACCCAAACTCGACAGACTCGGATCAAGCGCTTCTTCCACAACCTCTCTCCAATACCATTTTAGATCTGCATATTTGCAACAAGAAAACCACTCACACGGTCGAAAACAAGAAGCACAAAGGACAGCGACGGCAACAAGGATTTCAGCAAACGGAAGTTTTACAACCAAAAAATAACTTTATTCACTTACAGTGCATATATATCAGCTTACACTAATTAGATTCATTTGAAAATACTCTTCTCAAATGTAAAAATTACTTTTAACATTATAATAACATAAGTAGATTTTTGAGACAATTTTTTATATTAATTTTATCGTGATATTTAATTACATTAATATTAAAAAATATAATTTTAATATTAACATTACTTATTTAAATATTAAAAGATATCAATTTTCGAGACCTATTCTTTGAATGATACGAGAGTCAAAAATGTAGAGATCTTGAAAAGAAAAACTTAAAAAATTAATTTTTATTATTCTTTAAAGTTAAAAAAGTTATTCCCAAACGTACTTTAAATCTACTATACAATGGATTTAACGAATATAGAGTTTATATAAGGTGGATTAAAAAAAAGTCCAAATCAAATAACAAATTAATTACGACGACATTAAACTTCAACGCTTGCTAACATTTATAATGAAAGATTAAAAAATTTATCACTATAAACTAATTTTCTTATAATGTCGTGCATCCACTTCTACGAGATAACTTCTCGAAGTCCGCTTCCGTCAACTTCGCAAAGGGGAATCTACCATTTAATTTAATCAAACCACATCAGAATCATCAGAGACACAACGTTTCTGTGAACTGATGTTATATTCATTCAGATCAGAAAATTTAAACGATATGCGTGGAATAAGCGACGTAATACTAATAAAGAAGGACTTTACTTTGAACACAACAAACGGGTAAAGGTCCGATGAACGCTGGCAACCACATTGCCCGTCGGCACCGTATCAGACGCCTCCTGCCGACATCGAAACGTTTCCGTTTAGATCCGGCGATCTCCATTGATTCATACATGTACCAATACATAGGTTTTTATAAAATTATCTATTGAAAACTCACATTTTTTAGGTTTCGATATCAAATAATTTGACATTAAACAAATAAAGACATAAAGAAATCAAATCAAGATACAAAATTAGAAAGAAAAAATGAAAGAATATAGAAATTGAAAATGGAAGCTAAAGACAAATGGAAGTTCTGTTAGAGTCAAGCTAAATACAAACGAAAGTTTTACCAAAGCCAAGTTAAATACAAACAGAAATTTCACCAAAATCAAGATAAATAAAACAAAAGTTCTACCTGAGTCAAATTAAATACAAACATAAGTTCTACCAGAGCCAAGTTAAATAAAATAAAAGTTCCATTAGAGCCAATGCAAAATCTTGAAATCCATAACTCCACGGCTTACCATAAAAGTAAACCATAAGTTTACGGCTCATCGTAAAGTTACAACTATAAATCTATGACCTGTTATATAGTTATCATACAGTATTTTCATTTAGTAATTCTACTTACACCCAAATCTTACAACCACCACGGAATGTTCACTCTAAACCTTCCTGACACCACGTAATGTTCACTCTAAACCTTCCTGACACCACGTAATGTTTAGAGTTATAGAATTTTCACTAAGTCCTAAATATTACAGCCACCACAAAATATTTACCCTAAACCTTCCAAACACCTTGTAATGTTTAGACCCAAAAATATTTCTTAAGGTTGTAACCCATAAAATTAAACTCACCTACACCTTATACACCCAAACAAAAAAAATTGGAATATCATTTGGATATCCAAATGGTTATTCGAATTTTTCTGTAATGCAATACATCTTACAAATTCCTTCGAGGTCAAATTCGGATAATTGTTTTCAGCAAAACGTTATTTCAAATTGACTTTAGAAAAAATTGAAACATGATTCGAATATCCGAAATGAAAATTTCATTAGATAATAAATCCCATAAATCAAGGAATTTAACGATTTTAGAAAATTGTTTTAACGAATTTAGAATTTAAAATGACACTTAGACAAGTTTTTGAAAGATATTTAATTTGAGAAATAATCTAGGAGAATTTGTAATTTTGGATACTTAAGATATAATGATTTATTGAGATTATTCATGACTTTGGAAAGTTTTCAAAATATTTAGCAATTTAAGATTAGATTTTAAATCCATGATTTTATACAAGAAAATTGTTATAACGATTTGAAAAAACATTATAACGAATTTGGACTGACTGTTGGAGTGATTTTGCAATTATAAATAAGAGCACAATACAACCCATTCACACACCTTTCACCCACGAATTTTCACTCTCTTTCTCATGACTTTGGTGATCATGTCTTGAACTCAGTTCAAGGAATTTTCGTGTTTTGGTGGAAGGAAATCTTGAAGATGCAAAAACTTAAAACTTGATTACTTTACTTCTCCAAGGAGAAACTAATTTGATTGAATTATAAGGGATTGATTTTGCTTTTCCTTGGTTGGTTCGACCTAAAACACACGTGGGTACTCTTGTTGGAGTAGTCGGTTGAAGAATTCGACCTCAAACTCTTATCGATTGGAGGATTCGACCTTAATTCTTTGTTAGTTGAAAGATTTGATCTTAAATCCTTAGTCGGTTGGAAGATTCAACCTTAAATCCTTGGTTGATTAGGAAGTACAACCACAAACTCCTATATTTGTTGGTTAGAGGGTGCAACTACAAACCCTTGTTGTAGTTGGTTGGGTGTTCAATCATAACACTCGGTTTGTAATCATTTTGATAGTGATTAGATTAGGTTTAAGCTTCTTAAGTAATTTGAAGGTAGATGTAGTCAGTTGGTGAATTACCTAAAACTTTAAGTGTACTTTTATTTCTATATTCTCATTATTGTTTCTGCATCAATTCAATTATTCATACATTATTTTGTTTTGAAATTCATAATCGATTTTATATTTTATTACTTGTTTCACTTCTACATTATTTTCATTGTTCACCCTGGTATTCGTTGATCCTAACGTTATCATCGTAAATTGATAATCCATTAATTCGTACATGGACCTACAAATTTTCTGGCCGAAGACCACTCGAACGCAAGATTTCATCGTCTTTCTCGTAAATTAGGAGCATCGCCAGCAAGTTTTATTTATTGCTAAGTGATGTATGCGGTCAGCCAACCTTGAACCGCAACGTATCTGTCGTTTTGTTTATTTGAAAGTGCGGGCGAAGGGCTTGCGTGGAGGTCACGCCGCGGTTGCCTTTATGCACGTGACCACCGGAGTGATGAGTGATCCTTGTGCAACGTCCGGACCCGAATGATCCGCACCCGACGGTCAACCATCAACGCTTACATTCAAATAACTGTTAATTTTATTGGCGATAATTATTAGTCTATGATATTTTGTATATTTATTAAATAATTTTAATATTTTATAATAAAAATTAACATTATCGTAAATTATATATTTTTTAAAAAATATATATCTCACCTTATTTAATCTTATCTCTTAGAAAAAACAAAAAGTTTGAAACATTTTGGATCAACATGAAAGAGGTCGTGTTCTCTTCCGGCGTCGAAGTGGAGTTGTATAGGGATTGAAAGGTACACGCAAAAAGTCAAAAAGTAATTTATATTGTTAATTTATATTTAATAATATAAATTTACTTATTCTCATTTATAACCCAAAATTATTATTATGGTTACTTATTCCCAATAATCCAGATATATTTCCACGTTTCAAAGAATAATTACGGATTTGTGATTTTAAAAATTATGTAAAATGATAAAAAAAAAAGTTAAAATTTTTACTACTTTTTATATTATCAATTTATTTAAAATTAATAGTTACTGCTTAGTATTTTCCAGCCTTAGTTTCGTGCAAGTCAAGATCAGCAAGACGACGTTGCGTGCAGCAACCAAACAGTAGGTTGCTTTCTTATTAATTATTCTTGATAAGGTAAGGGTTAAAATTTCGAAAAAGATTATTATCGAAAAATACACTTGAACCTTAAAAGTAAAGTTTATTTACTTGGCACGTAGCAGTATTTTTAATTTTATTAATGTAAAAATGTTATCATACGTACGTTGACAAAAATGTGAAAATATGCTTTCATTTGTGATGGTTATTTCAGCCAAAAGGGTTGAAATAATGATTATTAAATGACTTTCTTTAATGGGACAAATGGGTTCATTTATAATGATTATTTCAACAAATTAATTTTTGAAAATATATATGCTAGCTTTCTTTAATAATACTTACAAAATGTTGACTAAAAAGACAGTAATTTGAACTAAAAACGAACGCTAATAGAGAAGAATCTGAGCTTTTTTAGTTTTTTTTAAAAACACCAACTTATTTTTATATGCTATTTAAAATAATCAAGTTGTTTTCCAATCTCTATTTTTTGCACTACGAATGTAAATAACATTATAGGATTACGTACTATGAACTTGTTCCTTAAATTATAAGAGGACCTATTAAATTATGTGCTTTGTAGTTCGCCTAATCTTAACTTCCAAATTTTTTATCTTGTTTGCTGTTGTTCTGTTTTTTTCTAAATTGGTTGAATAAAAGTAATATACTTTTCTAAAATTTTTCTTAAAATATTACTTTGATACTAACAAAACATACCTTAGTATTACATACTTTTGAATAGAAAAATCCTTTCACGTGTAGGTGTAGAAATAGTTAAAAGAAGTTTTATTAATTTAGGATTGACAGACAAATTGGATTTTTGAACTTGGAGAGTAAGGAAAAGTAATTCCGGTAGTAAGTAAATTCAAACAGATAAAGTTCTTTTCGATTTTCGTGTTGGTGATAAGTCAAACTCGAACCCTCCTCGCTTTCAAGGTCACCTGGGCTATTGACCTCTTCATTTATTAAGTACTCGGCTCACAAGAGAGCGGAGTCAATGAAGCGAGATAAAAGGAGGAGCGGTTGAGCTTTACGTAGCGAGATAAGAAGCAATATAATCAAGAGAGCTATAGAAACTTAAGAGATAAGGAGGAAACTACGCGAGATAAGAATTAGAGCTCCGAGAAAACATCAAACTTCAGATTTTCCATATATTTAAGGCGATCGAGCTTTGTTTACGGAGCGATATAAAGCGAGATAAAGAGGCTCAGCTGCTGCCTTTGATCGAAAGAGGAGTTCTTTTTGCTCTCAACACGTTTCTTGGGACGAGGCTTTCTTAATTTCATCGATAATGTATGCAAAAAATAATTCTATGTATATACAAATAATTCCACGATTGTGTGTATGCATGTGTTTATAAAAAATTCCATGTATATAAAAATAATTCCATAGGATATACACATGTGTGTGCAAAAACAAATTCCATGGTTATGTGTATATTGTATTTCACAAAATTTAGAGATGGACAAATATATTTTTATTTTTAATATTTATATTTATTTTAAAATTTAAATAAAGTGTACATAATAGTTGAATTGAAAATGATTAATGTTAGTGTGATTGAAAGTAATAATGAAAAAATACGATAAAATTATATTAAAAAATCTTTACACCATGATGACTATAAAAGTAATTTATTGTAATCAAACACAACAAATGTAAATTACAAATACCGATATATTACATTGACACACTTATTAAGAAACAAACAAAATCCTTGTATGCATGAGAGACATTCACAAGGTTGTAAGTACTTAATTACATGAAATTCATTCTCTTATTTATTATAATCATTTAATTTTAAAATCTATAGAGTTAGTAAAATTTTCCAGTGTACGTATTTTTGTGAATTGATGGATAGACCTTGGATTAATGATAAGGTTATTTATTAAAAAATATTTTCTGTTCTCTCACGTGATTACGGAAAGACACGTGGACATTATTGACGAAAAGGAGGTCCATGATAGAGTTGTCAATTGTGTCGTATCAGGTCGGTATAACACAATTTTAATGTTGGTATGGCATAATCTATACCACCAATGGGCCAACTCAGGCACAACTTGTGGCATAAAAAAATACTATTCGTGTTGGTCAATGGTATAATTTTGATCGGTATGATTTTTAAATTAATTTATTATTTAATTAACAAATTACAACATTCTTCTCAGGACCTAGTGCTGCGACCTAGCAGCCAACCCAATGACTCAGCGGTCGACCGAATGACCCGACAGCCCATCTCCCTTGTTGGCTACACGACTCGGCGACCCTTGCCCCCCCTTCTACGCATGCAACCGTTCACCCTGTTGGTCACATGACTCGACGGCTCGTCCCCCTTATCGGCCACGCTACTTGTTCACCCCCTCCTGCACATGCGATCGTTCACTCCGCCGGCCTCACGACCCGGCTGCCAACCTCATGACCTGGCTACCAGCCTTACGACCTAGCTGTCGGCCCAATAACCTAGTGACCCGTCCCCTCACCGGCCACATGACTTATTCATCATCCTCCTGTGCATGCAACCGTTCATCTTGTTAGTCGCACGACCTGACAGCCCGTCCCCCCTGCTAGTCGCATGACCTAGCGGTTCATCCCCTTGCCAGTCACATGACCCGTTCACCCCCCTCCCACGCATGCGACTGTTCACCCATCGGTTGCATGACTCGATTGTTGGCCCAGAAGACACTCTTAGTCATAATCTTGTGCTGGATTGGGTCATACTTATTTCGTGCTAGAATTCATATCATGTCGGTATTACACGAACGACCTAAAAGTCCAATTCGGACATGACTTTTTTTTGTACCACTGTTAACTGACACGTATCAACATGGTTCATTAACATCAATGAAAATGGACCCCACAGATTTTTCAATGTGTACGCGTAAGGCCTCGCAGGCTCCCACTCGATCGGTGGTCCGAAACTTGGAAACTTCTCCGCCGCTTCTCGACGACGAGCGTATGACTTGTTTTGTTTGCGCTGGCTTCGTGGCTTAACCATGGCTCCTTCGCCATAGCCCATCGCTAACCCAGCATGGTGGTTGGCAGTTTACCGTCTGTCTGTTTCTATTTAAACCCCGCCACCACCGTTGCCTCCATCGTGCCTTCTATTGTTTTGTTCTTTCCTCCTTCCTCTGTTTCGTTGGTTTCCTCCTCCTCCTCCTCCTCTCTAATGGCTCCGGCGAAGAAGGTGTTGGTGACCGGCGGCGCGGGATACATCGGAAGCCACACGGCTCTTCAGCTCCTCCTAAGCGGATACGACGTGGTGATCGTTGACAACCTCGACAACTCCTCCGAAGTCTCTGTCGAGCGTGTTGCGCGCCTCACCGGGGAGTTCGGGAAGAACGTTGCGTTCCACAAGGTACCTCGCCAAGGCCGATAAAAGTGGGATTTTTTGTGTTGTTCTTCTTGCGGTGTGAGGGTGAGTTTTTGTCACTGGCACGAGCCTTTTCTTGATATTGGGTTTTCTTTTCTTTTCCTTTCCTTTCCTTGACCTGAGTTCTTCAAATATGGGGGTTCTGAGGGCTTGTTTCTGGTTTTTGACTTGCATGAGTTGGTTTTGATGCGAATTCGATGCGTAACGTTTTCGTTCGGCTGGTTGCGTTTCTATTGTGAATTCTTATGTGGTCAAGGAATAGTTCTTTTTGATGAGGTTGTCTGTTGTGTATTGGATAAGAGGATTCTGATGAATTTTTATGTAGTTAAGCAGTAGTTTTTTTTCAAGAGTCTTAAAAAAGTTGTCAGTTGTATTGCATAGGTGTGGTATGCTGAATTTGAAGATGTGAAGGAATTGGTTTACACATGAATTAATGACAATTTCATACCAGATGGACAGGACTGCCTTTTTCTTTTATTTGTCTAGGTAGAGATGCTCCAAGTAAACGTTCTCTTATAGTTTGTTTGGCAAATGTCGGAAGAGAAAACAGTTCACGTATGCCTGTGACAGGTCTAATGTGGGCTGTCAAATCTTGGTTGTTTATTCTTTCTGGCAATATTCTAGTCTTTGTCTCAAGCGGCCGGAAAGCTGGTGCTGATTTAGTGCATGGACTGGTGCTAAAATCTTCACAACTGCTTCAGAATTTAGATTTATCCTTTTTGGTATATAGCAGCTAGCTTGTGTCCTTCATTCCGGTTGATCAGAGAATCTTTGGAATTCATCTTTGGAGGATTGCGCGTGCATTCATTCGCTCGATTTGCATTCTTTTTCTTGATAGAGGGTTTACTTTCTCTGCACATTATTATCTTGCTGGGACTATCAGCTTAATTGGAAACCCACTTTACACTTGGACAGATTATTCTCTTCCTTAGTTCCCAATCTAATGATATATTTTGTGTTACTGCAGATTGATCTTCGTGACAAGCCAGCATTAGAAAAGGTTTTTTCTTCGACCAAGTGAGGTTCTTATCTTCTCGTAAGCTGATCGATTCCCTTGTTCGGCATGACCATAAGTTGGGTTTTTTTTTCCTCTTTCTTCTTTAAACGTTTTCTTGTGGCAGTGATAGTCACATCACTGCCCTTTTGTGTAATTTTTCTATTTTCATTTTCGTCTTCCTGCAATCTTTAGCTTCTTTTATAGGTTTTGTTGCTTTCGCATCAAGATACCTAGCAATATGGTTAATGCGAAGTGGAGAAGTGAAATAAACCATTGTTTGAGAACGAGAAAGCAGCAAAAATCAAAGAAACCATTCATTCATGAATAGCCTTTTTGGGTGCTTTAAATGAGTAAACCGTTTGTTACCTTTATCTGATATAAAAGGGAGGGAGAGAGAAGCATTATGTGCGAGCATTTCTTTGATGCTGTCATCTAACTTGTCCTGGTTGAAAGCCCAGAAAGGAACCTTTTTTAATTAGCACTTGTCAATACATGAGTAGAAAAATGAAGAAACATTTTTCAACACAACAGTATTTATTTTTGGTCTTTTGTCCTTAAGACGAAAATTCATAGAATGTTTAATCACTACTATTTCTTTTGTATCTTGCATTTCAATGCGATCACAGTTTCGATGCTGTTATTCACTTTGCTGGGTTGAAAGCCGTCAGTGAAAGTTGCCACAAGCCACTGCTCTACTATAACAATAATATTATTGGCACAATTAACCTGTTGGAGGTCATGCTTGCCCATGGATGCAAGAAGGTATTAGTTTCACTCCTGGAAGCTTAACCCATTTAAGGGCCTTAATACATATGCCAACTACGCAAAAGTATTCCTTTTCATTTTTTTAGGGAAAAAAATCTATTCAAGTGGTCCTGCATCAAAGTTGCGTGTTTGTCAAGTCCAATCCCAATACACAAGCACAATTTTGTTCCCTTGAATTTGCCATTTTTTTTGTGATTATTGACATATTCTCACATAAAGATAGATGTAAGTCGTTTCCGTTTGACATCCAATAATCTTTACATATCTGTATTTATCTAGGTGGTTCTTTATATAGGTTTTACCTTATTAAAATTAATTGATTAATAAGAAAGAATTTACAAGTGATATAAGAATTTCAATATTATTCATCATTTTTAATGTAAAATTATTTTTCCCAGCTTGCATTTGGAAGTCTCTCGTGTAGATGTTACTTCACTAAACCAATTGACTAGTAGATTTTATCTCACTGAACCAATTGACTTGTGAGCCCCTCATTGCATTCCATTTGGCATTGCGTTTTCTCTATTTGCTGAATTTTTTGAGTTTAACATTTATCGTTTGATAAATACGAAATTGATTTCCACTACATTAATTGTTACGTTGTATAATAACACTTTCCCTATTTTGAATATTGCAGCTTGTATTCTCATCATCAGCTACAGTTTACGGATGGCCGAAGGTGGTTCCATGCACTGAAGATTCCTCAATATGTGCAATGAACCCATACGGAAGGACCAAGGTGTGCTTCCCTTTCCGTGTAATAAGTAAGTTCATTAATAGTTTATCTCATTCGATTTTCTAACTACATTTGTTACAAAATGTTTCAGCTTATCATAGAGGACATTTGTCGTGATGTTTACAGTTCAGATGCAGACTGGAAGATCATACTCCTGCGTTACTTTAATCCAATTGGCGCACACTCAAGTGGACTTATTGGTGAAGATCCTCATGGAATCCCAAACAATCTTATGCCTTTCATCCAGCAAGTTGCTGTGGGTAGGAGGCCTGCTCTGACCGTATATGGGACAGATTACGCCACCACAGATGGAACAGGGGTATGCTTGATCTTTGACTTGGAAATTCTCTTCATTCATTTTTGTATGCTTGTTATTGATTGCATTTGTGTATGTGTTTCGCTCATCAATCTTCATACGAGATTATCAAATGATGAAGCTCACAATTGTCTCTTTGTTCAATTCCAGATCATCAAATTTTAGCTAATTTCACATTTTTCTTGTGTATTGTCGTATCAAATTGAAACTAAATCATATATGCTAGAGAGAAACATTGCTACATCTGGCATTATATAATACATATCATCATTGAGCGGTCCATTTTTAACGTCATTTTACAAAAGAAATTGAACAACAACCTCCTTGTATCCTTGTCAATAACATCTTCTTCTATTTGTCTAACTGCCGAAGAGCTCATACATACTCTGTTGGTATTTTTTATACTTGTCTTTTTTAAAAAGGTTTTTGTCAAGTATCTATTCCAATGAACTTCAGCCCATGAGTTTTTGGTACAAGGTGCTGCTTCTTTGGAAGAAAATGAAATTCATTGTTCTTATCATAATCTTTACTTCCAGAATAATATGTTCATTCTTTCAGGTGAGAGATTATATCCATGTTGTTGACCTTTCTGTTGGACATATTTCCGCCCTGGAGAAACTATTTGATGGTTCTGACATAGGTTTGCATACTGTTCTACACCTATCATACACCAAGCATGTTACACAATTCATTTGTGTGTGTAATATATTATAAGCACAGGAGATAATGATGTTTTAATTGTCAATTACTTACCTTATCAATAACAAATATGACTAGAATTTGGGTATCTTTTACAGGATGTGAGGTCTATAACCTGGGAACTGGAAAGGGAACATCAGTATTGGAAATGGTGGACGCTTTTGAAAAAGCTTCTGGAAAGGTATTTGGAAATTCATGGACATCATTATATCTTATTGGTTTGTTTCCTATTGGCAACTGACAATGGCTGTGTTCAGGGTCCTTGTTAAAATTTAAAATTCTACTGAAAACTAAGTCTGATTGCAAACCAATTAGGTCATAGTAGTTTGAACAGTAGTAGATTGAACAACTATAGAAACAGGCGCCTAGTGTTGTTTAATTGAACAACTTTTCCAGGAATCAAGACAAAGTTGAGAGATCATTATCTACGATTGTAGTAGATTGATTGTATTTTTTTAATCTCCTAGTATATACTTGCCTAATAAAATTTTTTCCTCAGAAAATCCCTCTGATTATGTCTGGAAGGCGACCAGGTGATGCTGAAATTCTTTATGCGTCTACTGAAAAAGCAGAGAAGGTGCTAAATTGGAAGTAAGACTTGCAATCTTTACCGCACATCTTATATTTTTCCTGCTAAACAGTTAGTAGTCATGAATTTTATACTTATAACCTCAGAATTAAATCTAGAGCATAAGAAAAAAGTCTTTTGATATCAAATTGTTGAGAGAATCAGAAGACGATGGTGCGTAACCCTGCTTTCTGATTCACGGTAGAGTTCAGTAGACATTCAAACTGAAAACCGGACAAATAGTGCATTGCTATAATTCAGTGACACGCTCTGGGAAATCAACAGTGTTAAAGAGGCTGTGTTGAACTAGCTGGATGTGTTTTTGATGATTACTAACCTTGATCTCTCTAGTTATTAGATCGTTTGCTGTTGCCTTTTGTTCTCTTCATCTATTCTAACGTGATATGTGAATCTTATTGCACGAAATTCATAGTAAAACCATTTCTTCACCACACCAATGAACAAAATATGTGAATCTATTCTGACACGAGTTTTCTGTAATTGGGCAAAAATTACTAAATCTGTTCTGCTATGCATCAAGTGTTCCTTCCTTTCTATCCCTACTTGCCAAAGAACCAAAAGCAGTCATTTTTGTTTCCTAGACATCTGTAACAGTGGCTTACCTTTTGCTTCTTGTTTGTAGAGCAAAGTACGGCATACACAAGATGTGCCAGGATCTATGGAACTGGGCGACCAAAAATCCATATGGCTATGGTTCGCCTGATTCTGCAAATTGAAAACCCGGAAGGCAGTATGACACATAATCACATCTCAATTGTATTGAAACTTTAGAACCAAAAAGCATTATGATGGGGCAACGTGATCACAAAGATTATGGTGCAAACTAGTCTCGTTAGAGCTACGGAAAGTTAATTTGAAGTGGAATTCTCCTAAAATTGTATTATGTAGAAGCACCCATATGGAAAAATTGTTGCTTCACATGTTTAACAAATCCATTCTTTACGTCATGTAAAATAAACCCGGAAGTTCTGCATGGACTTTTCACATTTCAAGCATGACAGTTTTGCTTTGTATAGAAAGAAGACATCACACCATGGATTGTAAAGATCTTCCAAATCTAACCAGTAATGTATGTCATATGAGAGTTGGCATTTCTTCGTTCAATGTCTTGGTGGTTCCCTATCTCTTAGCGGTTGAAAACTCACTTTTTATAAATTTTGATGATGTTATATAATTTGATACAAAGAAGATGAAGATATGAAAAAATCAAGTTAAAGCTACAAATGTTAAGTATAGAATTTCTCTTTAAGTTGTGTTTTAATAATGTCAAATATCTTGTGTAAAAGAAATGATGAAGACATGACTTGAAGATATGATAAAGTGATAGCTTGAAGTATTGATAAAGAATTTGAAGGTTTTGAAGAGTTGATAAAACTTAGCATACATAAAAGATATGAAGTTGTAATGGATGCAACTCATGAGGAATGAAGGCAAAAAGAGATGAAGAAAAGCCACATGGGAAGCCCTTGCACAAAAGATTTTCACATTAGTTAAGTTACACACTTAATCTTTTAGAGCACACCTAGTATCCTATAAACAGAACAAAAATGGTATAACGAATTCAAAATTCGTTATAACGATTTTGGTAGGTTAGAATTAACATTACCACACAGATATAACAAAACAGAACATCATTCGGATATCCGAGTTTGTTTGTACTTAGTTATTTTAGAATACAAAATGGAAGTTCTGTACAAGCCTATCTTTTGTAGATAGAAGTTTCGTCCAGGCCAAGATTAGAAAACGGAAGTATTGCCAAAACCAGGTCTTAGAAAACTGAAGTTCCATCGTAAAATTAAACTATCCTAGAGCTCAATGGCTAGCTGTAAAGTTAAGGCTGTAGCGTAATGACTAATTGTAAAGTTATTAGCATAAGGCCATGGATCGTCATATAGTTATTCACAATATTAATACATACAAAAATCATACAAAATATTACGACGGAAAAATTTAGAGTATGATTAAGATATCCAAATTTCCCTGTGATTGATTTTATCCTAAAAATTCCTCTCAGGAAAAATTCGGATAACCATTTTAGAAAAATGTTATTTTGAATTTGCTATAGTAAAAATTCAGAATTCAGAATTTATTTTCAGAAAAATTCAGAATATAATTCGTTATTTTAAATTGATCTCTGAAATGTTAAATATAGCCATTGAAAAGATTTGATCAAGTCAAACTAGCAATTTATGACCGTTTAAGCTTACCTAAACTACAAATAACCCTAAGATTAGAGATCAAACTCACCCAATCTTCACATACATGAATTTTTGCACTCAAACGCTCACATTAAACAAGTTTTAGCATACATTGATCGATTCATTTGATTTTTAAGTATTTTTCTTGTGCTCAAACTTCTTCTCCAATTCTCACTAAAAACACTTACACAAAGCACAAAAATGGTGTTGGTTGTTTTGATTTGTATTTGGTCAGTTTGTTGAATTTTTACCTAAAAACTCAAGATTGTGGTTGGTTTAAGTGTTCTACTTTAAACACTTGGTTGGTTAGAGGATTCAACCATAAATCCTTGGTGGGTTGAGATGTTCTACCATAAACACCTATGTAGGTTGGTTGAGGAGTGTGACCTTAAACCCTTGTATTGGTTGGTTTGGTATTCGACTTTAAACACCTTCTGTAATTGTTCTTTATAGTGGATTAGACTTAGGCTCAAGTTTAAATAGCTTGAGAGTGGACATAGTCTTTTGGTGATCAACATAAAAATCTTAGTATTATTCTTCTTTACTATTTTTGCTGTGCATATTTGTCGTATTACTGAAACATTTCTGAACGAATTTATGATTTGATTTTTAAAACGCTATTCACCCCCTTCTAGCGCACGTTCCAAACTTTCAACAAAGTCATGAAGTCAAAAGAGGATGAAGAGATGAAAAATTTGCAAGAAGCGTGTTAAAGAAATTCTAGGAATTAAAGATGAAAGTGTTGAAGCCAATAAAGACAAATCATGAGCACACATATTCATTTAAAAAAGTTTGTACACTAGTATAGGTCATTCATTTAGATTTTAAGATCACACATTAAAAACATCACAAGCCAAAATTGGTATAACGATTTAACAATTGTTATAACGATTTACTATTCATATGATAGATCACATGATTTTGTATTTGAGAAAATTGATATAATGATTTGAAAATCATTATAATGATTTTTGCTTTTGTAACACTTAGGAAACATTTTAAAAAATAAGTTTGTATGAAAAAATCCCATAAATTAAGGAATTAACGATTTGTAAAATCGTTATAAAGAATTTTGAACTCAAAATAACACTTAGGCAAGTTTTTGAAAAAATATTTATTTAGAAAAATAATCTAAGAAAATCCGTAATTTTAGATACTCAAGAAAAATTGGTATAATGATTTATAAATTGTTATAACGAATTTTAAATTTGTCACTAATTAGGAAATTTTTTGAAAATATTTAGTTGTTAAGATTATATTTGAAAAATCCAAGATTTGACACATAGGAAAATTGTTATAACGATTTTGAAAACATTATAACAAATTTGTTAGTACACCGATTCGATACAATGATCCAGTTTGGTAAAATAATTCATTATAACGATTTTGGATTGGCCATTAGCTTAAGTACGCATCTTTAAATAGAAGCTTAATTCATCATTTTTATACACTATTCACTCACAAATTTTATACACCATTCACTCATGAATTTTATACGGCGGAGGAGGTCAACAGCTAGGGTTCCGGCGAGGTTTGGTTGTTGGTTTTTTTTTTTTGTTCTTCTTTCCTTAACTAGGGAGGGGAATATCAGTTTCCATGTTTGCCTCTCCCTTCGCTTTCTTCCCATGATCATCAGATGGAAGTTGGTTGTCCGACTGGTCTTCTCCATTGGGTGTTTTTTTTGTTTGAGTGTTCGTCCTCTACCAATATTTTCATTGGACAGAGTTTCCCCCTTAGTTTTTTGAACTTTGAGGGTTTTTTTTTTCGAAAAGAAAGGGGGACGAGAGACAGCTTCGACGGTGCCTCCTTATCCTGACTTTCTTGAGATGTGAAATGAAGGAGAAACAAAGGAGGAATGCTTTGGCGGTGCCCCCCCTTTTGACATCCCCTTAGGTGTAAAGCTGGAAAGAACTAGAGGAGGATAGCTTTGGCGGTACCCCCTTTCAATCCTCCGGTGTGCATTCTTTTTTTTTTTGGGTTTGCGAAGGAGTCTAAGGGAGATAGCTTCAGTGATGCCCCCTCTCCGACCCTCCTTGTATCATTAGTTGTTTCTTTTTTACCTTCCCCATCCCTTCTTCCCTTATTTTTCCTTATTTCTCACCTTGGAACCACGATGAGATTTAAGTGCAATCCCTGACTTGTCCATGACACTTTTTTTCGAATCGTAGTGAGTGGACTCAAAGGACTTTAGACCTGGTTGTTGGGGAACCCGTTGTGTCAATGTAGAGTCAGGTGGGGGGGTACCTGCATATGACTCTTTCTCCTAGTCACCCTTTTAAATACTTTGAGGGACCATTGTAGGTTGAGTGTCTTTGATAGCTTTTTGACCAAGGTGACAGGCCAGGCTAGTATGGTCAGATGTCACTCATGGGTTTGACAACCTTTCAGCTTGGGCAAGTTGATTGGGCAAGCTATTGTTTAAGACAGTTGTATGCCGTGAGCATTTATGACGCTGTATATGCATTGCTTTTCAGTTATCATCTCTACGAGGGGTTGTTGCAAGCCTTTATAGAGCTATGGAACCCTTGCTTCAACACTACCTTCACTTGGGAGGGAGAGTTTTTCCCCAACTTGTGGGACTTTTCACGATTAACCGGGCTTCCGATATTAGGTGAGTTTTACGAAGAATGTTGTCCCACTAATGACATTGGAGATTCCGGACACCCCTACCCTCAATCACTATGAGTGTTATTTCGGTTCCTTATGAAGTGGGAGGAAAATCACTCGGTTATTTCTAGGAAGCGATTTCTTGCAAGAGTGAATAGATCTTTAAATCTACTTGGGGATGTGTGCCATCCAGATTTAGATCCAACCGGTAAGGGGACGAGACTTTTGCCCCTTACTTGTCGGCTTGTTCATGGCTCTAGTTCTTCTATGGAGGTCCATTTTCTATAGGCAACTTCCTTTGGTTAGGGGAAGATTTGCCCGAATTTGGTGAAGAACTCTTGACTGATCTTCTAGATAGCAAAAATCGGGCTATTCCTTCTCTTCCTCGAATGGGTCTGAACCCTTGGGCTTTAGATGATGAATGCTATTTGGCAGCCTTGTATTTTGGTTGTGCACTTTTGCACTTCCCTGCAAGGATATTTGCAACATCTGACCCGAAGCTATTTATCTAGCGACATTGATGGTGGCCGGGGTTAAGTTGGCAATATGTCTTGCAGCATTGGCCAACTTGTATTTTTGCTTAGGATGCATTTATCATCAACCCATGCCTAGGCAATGCATATTGACATTACCGAATTTTGGTGGGTAAGTTTATCTTCATTACTTAGGAAACTAAAAAATTTGGTGGGTAAGTTTATCCTTGTCACCTAGGAGATTGATTATTTTGGTGGGTAAGTTTATCTTCATTACCCAGGAGATTAAATTTTTTTGTAGATTGGAGCAGATGGCATTTGACATTTTACCCCATTCTTCCAAGGAAGTGGATAAATTTAACCTCATTATCTAGGAGGGTGTTGATTAGGGCAGATGGTGTTTGTCATTTTGCCCCATTCTTCAAAGGATGTGGATAAGTTTAACCTCATTACCTAGGAGGATTGTTGATTGGGGTAGATGGCATTTGATGTTTTGCCCCATTCTTCAAAGGATGTGGATAAGTTTAGCCTCATTATCAGGAGGGAAGTTGATTGGGGCAGATGGCATTTGACGTTTTGCCCCATTCTTCAAAGGATGTAGATAAGTTTAACCTCATTACCTAGGAGGGTGTTGATCAGGGCAGATGGCATTTGACATTTTTCCCCATTGTTCAAAGGATGTGGATAAGTTTAACCTCATGATCCAGGAGGGTAGTTGATCGGGGTAGATGGCATTTGACATTTTGCCCCATTCTTCAAAGGATGTGGATAAGTTTAACCTCAATACCTAGGAGGGTGCTTTTGAGATTTAGTTATTTGGTTGTGTCGGCGATATAACTCCAAGTAGTTGTCAATTCTTGAAGCTTTTTCTTTGATTCGCCTGATAGTAGTTGATGCACTTTTAATTTGCTCATTGTTGATTATTGAGCGAAACTCCTGAGCAATTGGGGCAACGTTATAGTGCTCTTGTATCTCAGTCTAGCGAGGGTTCCTTCCTATATTTACTATCTAAAAAATGCAACTTTGGTGGAGGTTTATCAAAAGAAAATGTATAGGATAAGGGATAACAGTTTAGGATTTGTGTTGTTGGCCTTTGTTTTTTAAGTAGGGTCAACACAAATATTTAGTGGGAGAGTAAGGATATGGGGTAGGGTTACAAGGGTCAACCACTGTTCAGACTCAAAAGCATGCATTTTATGGATATTAATTCATGCGTTTTAATGAGTTTTAGTTGCATTTTGCATTGAGTAATGATAATTACAAGGTTAACTATACTTTTAAGCATTATGCACGTTTATTCACTTTAATGATGCATGAATTAAGTTTTAAGTCATGAATTATATTTGTGGTGATTACCTACTAAAAATGGAATGAATGATTGATAATTGACTCCTTAGGTTGCTGGTAAAATGATTAATTCACAAAAAAAAATCATAATTTATGTTTAAGTGCAGAGTCTGAGGGTTGAGCCATTAACCCACGAACTTACGTGAGGGTAAACTGGATTACCCTTGAGCTTGTGCCCTGCTTATTCTGTGCGATGAATTTTATTGATGTAATAGCGATCACAATTATAGTTAAGGTTTAAATATTATGAATTATTTCTCCTATAATGTGATGTGTTTCACGAAAGGTATTCCTTAAGTATTTGTAGGGAAATTCGATGAGTAATTATAGGGAAAGTTGTATAAGAGTAGAATTGAGAAATTTAATTTAGCTGAAGTTCAACCGTGGAGAATGTGGACAGACAGGGTAAAGAAGTGGGCTTGTATGGAACAATCTCACATATTTAGATGTACACCACGTCATTGCTAATTGCTAGCTCGTGAACTACACTCAATCTATAAAATAGTCCCATAGCCATGAAACTACCCTCCACCCCCTCTTCTTCCTCAAAGCACCATTCACAGGGCATTCTCCATCTTCTCCATCTACCATCTTCCACCCACTCACTTCTTTCGAGAGGAGATTGACAACCTCTTCTTCTCCTACCAATTTCTTAGTGTATTTGTTGTTTTTTTCTCAACCTAAGCATATCCTTGAAGGAGAGACTCTCGACGCTGGCTACTTTCTCCTCTCTTCCTTGGTGTAATTGTGGAGTGACGCCCAAAATCTCATTTCAAGATCGAAAGGAAGGCTTTGCCAAATTGACAACCTAGTGGATCGGAAGTAAAGACAAAGAGAAGTTCTTAGCCTAAGCAAGTTTCAAAGAAAGAAATTATAGTGAAGCATTAGGTATTCTTTCCATTTCCTTTTTCCTTTATTTTCACCTTTCCTTTATATTTACACTCAAATTTACAAACACCTATCTTATTAGCTCGGTTATAATATTTAGAGAATGATTTCATGTTTGGTGTAATGTTGAATGTTGCATTTCATTTTTACAAGTTATTCATACTAATGTTGAATGTTGTCTATTGTGTTTTAAAATATTTAAAAAGACAAAAAATATAAGCATACAACTCTTAGAAGTTTTAGTTAATTCAAATCGTACTGTTTAAACATCTGAAACTCACTTTTATCGCACATCCCACGAGTAAGTTCGAGGGTAGAGATGTTTACCCACGAGCTAGCTTGAGGGTTTAGTGCTTTTCCCACACAAAATGACAAATTACATGCAAACTGAAGTGTAGAATGTTAAGACCTAAGAAGAATTAAATATTTGGAAGCAAAACTCATTGGATAGAGTCTTTTAGTGCAAAATTCGGATCAATTACTAAAAGACTAATTTTAAAAATCAAAATAGTATAAGTGTTGAAGAAATTAAAGTTAATGGAAAATTCTTTGGAAGGTACAATTTAATAAGTATTTAAAGAGCATTCTAGCGATTAATTGGAGCAGAGCAACTGTGATATTGCTTAAAAGAAATATAATTACTTGTTCCATTAATTGAATACACTAATTTAGCTAAACACCAAGCAAAACTGATCCCTGTGGACAAACCCGTACTTGCACACTAATTACATATGAACTTGTGCACTTGCGATGAAATTAAAATATTTCGCACACACAATTTTTACAAGAATTTAATCACAAGTGGTGTGTAGGAGCATGACAAGCTTTTGGCATCATTGCCGGGGATCTTGAATTTCTTGCAATTGGTGTTACTTTTTGCTATTTTGGTGTTAGCTAGGACTGCAATATAATTTATTTGCATTTATTGTTATTAAATTCTATTTCAAAGTCTTATTGCTATTCTAGAGTAGAGAAGTGTTTTTTTATTTTTGTAAATTTTGAATTTCATAATGGACTCATATAACTCATATTGGGGTGATTGTAGGGTTGTTTCAGGAAATAGTTATGAGGATTATAATTATTCTAATTATGTTAGATGAGATTATTCACCTATGGAGTTTAATGACTACTCTTCATAACATGTTTTAGAAGGACTTAATGTTAATTCTCAAAATAATTATAATTGGAATGACATTTCTAATTTCTGAAAATGTAACGACAATTAAGGAATGTAAAATTATTATTCAAAGTATAATTATATGAATGAAAATCAAAATTATCAGTTAAACATATCATTAGAAATACAACAATTAATAGATAAAATAGATGAATCAATGAGAAATATTGAAGAGTAATAGATTGAATGAATTAGAAAATGATAATTATTTAAACTGGTCAATCTTAAAAGAGGATTAGAATGTTCAAGGAATTAATATAGGTTTAACAAATCTTAATGATAATTTGGCAATGAATGCTGGAATTAATTAAAATTATGCTAATTGAAAACTATCATTGGGAATTGAACAACTGTGTTGAATAGAGTTAATGAATCAATACAACAGACTCAAGACAGTAAGATGTTAAATGAGTATAGAAATAGTGATAATCTAAATTGGTCAAATGAAAATCAAATTTATCAAGATGTGAACTCATTAGGAGATATGTTATTTATAGATGAGAATATACAACCATTTAAGGTAATTGAAAAAAATCTGTACGGTGATTCAATTGCATTTAAACATATGGAAAAATTAGATGAAATTCAAAGATCAATAGATTTGTTTTTAAGAAATTCATCTGATTCTAATCTATTTGAACTAGATAATGTGTCAAAAGAAGAATCAAAAGATGTAAGTATTATGTTAAGATTTGGTGTAACTTATGAATGCCCTAAAAAGGATGATAAAGAAGAATAAATTAATGACAATTCCACAAAGAAAGAGGAAACTAATGTAGAATTTAGTCTAGAAAACAAATTCGATGCTAAATTAGAGGACAATACAAAAATTGAAAATAGTAAAAAATCTGAAAATAGTAAAGAAATCGAAAACAAAGTTATTAAGAAAGACATTAAAAATGGAGATAAGTTAACAAATGAAAATCATTTAAGAATGAGAAATGAGAAATGAGAAATGTTAAGAATCAAGAATTCGAACAAATTAGTAAAGTATTTGAGCAAGTTAAAGGCAGTATACCATTATTGGAAATTATTAGATAGGTTCCTTATTATGCCAAATATCTTAAAACTCTTTGTACCAAGAATAGAAGGAAGAAAATATTAAGAAATGCATTTTTAGCTAAAGAGGTAAGCTCTCTATTAATTAATCTAGTACTTAAAAAATTAAATGATCTAGGAACTCCAGTTATTTCCTGTTATATAAGAGATTGTTATTTCAATACAGTGTTAATAGACTTAGGAGTTGGAATTAATGTCATGCCTAATTCTGTTTATAAGAAGTTAAAATTGGATAATATCAAATCTACTAGAATAGTTACAGCTAGCAGATAAATCCATAAGAATACCTTTAGGAAAAGTGGAAGATATTTTAGTAAGGATTATGAAATTTGTCTACCCAATTGATTTTACTATAATAGAAACAAATGCTTCAAATATAAATCAAGATCAAGCTATAATTATTTTAGGAAGGCCATTTTTAGCTATAGTTGATGCTTGCATAAGTTGTAGAAATGGTTGGATGGAATTAGCTTGGGGTGATCAAAAGTTAGAACTGAATATTTTCAGTGGAGTCAAGAAAATTTTTAAAGAGCTTCAATTTAAAAATTTTAAAGTTAATCTACTGGAAACTTTTAAAATAGATGAGGATTTAGATGTAGAAGAATTAGATCATGTTGAAAGATGTGTAATACCAACTGAAGAAATGTTGAAAGACGAAATATTTGAGCAAACTGAAATTATGGACATAAACAAAGAAAAATTTGAAAATGATAACAAATCTTTAGTTTCAGAATATCCTATTCTTAAATTGAAACCACTTCCAGAAAATCTAAAATATGCATTTTTGGAGAAAAATGAAACTCTACTGGTCATTGTTGCTTCTGATTTAACATCAATACAAGTAGAAAATCTTTTAAAAGTGTTAAAAAAGCATAAAGGAGCAATACGATGGCAGATGTTAGACATAAAAGGTGTATAAGTTCAACTATTTTCCAACATAGGATTAATCTGGAATCTAAATTTCAACCTGTTAGGCAACCACAAAGAAGATTAAATCCAAATATTAAAGAGGTTGTTAAAAAGGAAATTCTGAAATGGTTACACAATGATATAATTTATCCAATATCTGATAGTTCTTGGGTAAGTCCAATGTAGGTAGTACCTAAGAAATCTAGGATAACAGTTGTAGAAAATGATAACAAGGAATTAGTTCCAATTAGAGTTCAAATTGGTTAGAGGGTTTATATCTAGAAGATTGAATGCAGCAACTAGGAAAGATCACTTTCCATTGCCTTTTATAGATCAAATGTTAGAAAAGTTGGCAAGGCATGATTATTATTGTTTCTTAGATGGCTATTCAGGTTATAATCAAATCCCTGTTACACTTGAGAATCAAGAGAAAACAACTTTTACATGTCCTTTTGGAACATTTGCCTTTAGTTGTATGCCTTTTGGGGTATGCAATGCGCCTGCTACATTTCAAAGATGTATGATAGGCATCTTCACAGACTTTATAGATGAATTTTTAGAAGTGTTTATGAATGATTTTTCTATATATGGAAACTCATTTGAAAAATGTTTAGGTAATTTAGGAAAATTGTTAGAGAGATGTGAACAGAAAAAGTTAGTATTGAACTTGGAAAAATGCCATTTTATGATTAAACAAGGAATAGTTTTAGGGCATTATTTCTGCTAAAGGTATAAAAGTTGACAAAGCAAAAGTGGAATTAATATCTAATTTACCTATTCTCAGAATAGTTAAAGATATAATAGCATTTTTAGGACATGCTGGTTTTTGTAGAAGATTTATTAAAAAATTTAGTAAAATTGTTTGACCTTTAACTCAATTATTAATTAAGGATGTACAATTTGATTTTAATGAGGAATGCACAAAAGCTTTTGACTTTCTAAAAGAAGTCTTGACCACTTCACTTATAGTTTATGCACCAAATTGGTCTCAACCTTTTGAATTAATGTGTGATGAATTACACTATGTTTTAAGTGCATTCTTGGGTTAGAAATTAGACAAACTACAAAGAGTAATTTATTATGCTAGTAAGACATTAAATGAAACAGATATTAATTATAGTGTAACTGAAAAAGAATTTCTAGTAATAGTATTTGCCTTAGAAAAATTTAGGACTTATCTAATAAGCAGTCATAGTATCATTTGCATTGATCATTCAGAACTTAAGTAATTAATTGTTAGTTAAAAAAGATGCTAAACCAAGGCTTATAAGATGGATTTTGTTATTGCAAGAGTTTGACTTGGAAATTAAGGATAAGAAAGGTTGTGAAAACACTCTGGCAGATCATATGTTTAGGTTAGATGCTTTGTTTCTTTCTAATCCGTCAATAGATGACACATTTCCAGATGAGCAATTGTTTATGCTAAATTCTTACCCATGGTATGCTGATATAGTTAATTATTTGGCTACGGGTTTAGTACCTCATGATTGGTCCAATTTAGACAAGAAAATATTCTTTTTGAGAGTTAAATACTTCTTTCTGGATGATCATTACCTGTTTAAGCAATGCCCTGATCAGATTATGTGGAGATGTATCCCAAAAATAGAAACTCAATCAGTGTTGTCATTTTGTCACGACCAACTTACTAGAGGACATTTTGGAGCTAAAAAGACTACTTTAAAAGTGCTTCATAGTGGTTTATATTGGCCAATATTTTTTAAAGATGAGTATGAATATTGTAAAAAATGTGTTCAATGCCAAAAGTAGGTAGAATTACAAAACAAAGTATGATGCCATTAAATCCTATCCAAGAGGTAGAAGTTTTTGATGTATGGGGTATAAATTTCATAGGACATTTTCCAAATTCAAATTGTTTTGTTTATATCCTCTTGACAGTAGAATATGTAACCAAATGGATAGAGGCAATCCCTACTAAAACTAATGACTCTATAATAGTAATGAGATTTTTAAGATCTAATATAATGTCTCGATTTGGTATTCCAAGAGCAATTATTAGTGATAGGGGAACTCATTTTTGTAACAAAAACATTGAAAAATTATTGAAAAGATATGGAGTGTTGCTTAAGTTAGCTACCCCTTACTATTTACAAATTAGTTGACAAGTTGAAAGTGCTAACAAGAAAATTAAAAGAATTTTAGAAAAAGTACTAAACACCACTAGGAGAGACTGGTCAGATAAGCTTGATGATTATCTTTGGGAATATTGAATAGCTTATAAAACAATATTAGGGACAACTCCATTTAAATTAGTATATAGAAAGACTTGTCATTTACCTGTGGAATTAGAACATAAAGCATTATGGGTACTTAAGTAATTGAATTTAAGTATAAAAACAGCAGGTAGTAATAGACAAGTACAATTAGTGGAATTAGAGGAATTAAGAAATATGGCTTATGAAAGTTCAAAAATAGCTAAAGAAAGGATGAAAGCATGGTATGATAAAAGAATTTTACATAGAATATTTGAAAAAGGACAAGAAGTTTTATTATATAATTCAAAACTACACTCTTTCCTAGGAAAATTGAAGTCTAGATGGACTGGTTCATTTGTTATTTAACATGTTTATCCATACAGAGCAGTTGATTTGGAGGATCCTCAAAGTTATGAAATTTTTAAAGTTAATGGTCGAAGATTAAAACATTTTCTAAAAGATTTAGAGAGGAAAGAGGTGGAGGTTGTTAACTTAGAAGGAGATTAAATGATATATATATATATATATATAAAATATATATATAATTGTTCGGACACTTTTTACAGATCACTTCTTTAATAATGTATGTTTTTGAAATATTTTAATTTCATTGCAAGTGGCATGGTTTCAAATGTAATTAGTGTGCAAGTACAAGTTTGCCCAAAGGGATTAGTTTTGCTTGGTGTTCAACTAAATTGATGTATTGAATTAATGGAACAAGTAATTATATTTCTTTTAAGTAATGTTACAATTTCTTTGTTCCAATTAACCGCTAGGATGCTCTTTAAATACTTATTAAATTGTACCTTTTAGAGAATTTTTCATTATCTTTAATTTCTTCACCACTTAGAATATTTTGATTTTAAAATTAATCTTTTAGTAAATGATTTGAATTTTGCATTGAAAGACTATCAAGTGAGTTTTACTTCCAAATATTTAATTCCTCTTAAGTCTTAAGATTATCCACTTTCAGTTTGTATAAAATTTGTCATTTTGCGCAGAGAGAGCACTTAACCTTCGAGATAGCTTATGGGTATACGTCTTTACCCTCAAACTTATTCGAGGGTGTACGATAATTGTGAGTTTCAGATGTTTAAACAGTACGATTCAAATTAGTTGAAACTTCTAAGAGTTGAATACTTATATTTTTGATATTTTTAAATATTTTAAAACACAACAAACAACATATTGCATGAAACACAACACAGTACAAATAACTTGTAAAAATAAAATGAACATTCAACATTATAGGAAATATAAAATCATTTTCTAAATATTGTAACCGAGTTGATAAAATGGATGTTTGTAAATTCTAGTGTAAATATAAAGGAAAAGGAAAAAGGAAAGAATACCTAATGCTCCCTTTGAAACTTGCTTAGGCTGAGAACTTCTCTTTGTCTTTACTTCTGGTCCACCAGGTCATTAATCTGGCAAGCCTTCCTTTCGACCTTGAAATGAGATTTTGGGCATCACTCTACAATTACACTAAGAAACAGAGGAGGAAGTAGTCGACGTCGAGAGTCTCTCATTTAAGGATACGCTCAGGTTGAGAAAAAAATAGCAAACACACTAAGAGAGTGATTGGAGAAGAGGAGGTCATTAATCTCCTCTTCGAAGAAGTTAATGGGTGGAAGGTGGAAGATAGAGGATGCCTTGTGAATGGTGATTTGAGGAAGAAGAGAGGGGGGTAGTTTCATGGCTATGATACTGTTTTATAAATAGGAGTGGTAGTTTATGAGCTGACAGTTAACAAGGATGTGGTGCACGTCTGGACGTGTGAGATCATTCCATGCAAGCCCACTTCTTTAGCCTATCTGTCCACGTTCTCCATGATTGTGCTTTAGTTAAATTAATTTTCTCAATTCTGCTCTTATACCAACTTCCCTGCAATTGCTCATCAAATTTTCCTACAAATACTTAAGGAATATCTTTCGTGAAACACATCATATTATAGGAGAAATAATTCATAACATTTAAACCTTAACTATTATTGCAATCATTATTACATCAATGAAATTCTTCACATAGAACAAGTAGGGCACAGGCTCAAGGGTAATCTAGTTTACCGTCGCATAAGTTCGTGGGTAAACGGCTTAACCCTCGAACTCTGCACTTGGACATAGATCACAATTTCTTCTATGAATTACTCATTTTATCAGCAACCTAAAGAATCAATTATCAATCATTCATACCTTTTTTAATAGGTAATCACCACAAGCATAATTCATGACTTAAAGCTTAATTCATGCATCATTAAAGTGAATAAATGTGCATAATGCTCAAAAGTATAGTCAACTTTGTAATCATCATAATTCAATGCAAAATGCAACTCATTATAACACATGAATTAATATCAATAAAATGCACACTTTTGAGTTTGAACAAATCCCTCGTACTTAAGTTTTGTTAGTCCGTTAGCAAAATACTAAAATTAGACTAAAAAAAACTATGAAAGTAATGAAAACTACTAAATAAAACTAACTAAAACTATGCTAGGCCACTTTTGTAGGGAACACGACTACACTTAGTAGGTGTAGCAAGCCTTTAAACCCCTACGTTACCCTAGTGGCAGAGTTGTGTCTCTAGAGGGTTTTCAGTGAATACACCCACAAAGTCCAAAGAAATAAAGAAAGAGAGAAAGAAGGGAAGACAGAATCAACCAAAGGATGATTTGAATCACTTGTTGCTATAAATATTTCAGGGGAATGAAGTGGCTCAGTCTTACAACACTTCCTCTCCTTGCCCTTAAATTGAATAGACTCATTTTCAAATGTGAACAAGAAGTCACCTATTCATGAGAACCATCTGTCTTGTGCAAGCAAGAGGAATTCACACCTTCACCACTCTCAATCAAAAATTAAATCATTAAAGTAGACACACATCTCACCAACAAAAGAGGGTAATTTAAGATATTCCCTTCCTTTCTAAGATATTGGAAAATGCTTTGGCCGGTAGACAATGGATAAGGCAATAATACACCATCACTCAAAATGTTAATTTGTTGATATAATATCATTCTACTTCATTCTCACATCCCAAGTGACTTTGAATATTTCCCTTTTCTACGCATATTGACATTGATCCCTTAAGTTTTTTTGATTCTTTTTCTATTTTATTTTTTTTTAACAGTAACTTCCTTTTCCTTTCTTTTTTTCTTTTTCTTTTTTTTCTCATTTTTCAAAATAACACAAAGTAAATGACGTAACTAGCATTGCACTCTGACTAATAAATGATCCTTAATCGATTAATTTCACCACGTTATATCTCCATAACCTAATTCCCAAATGAACTCCATGGTGCATTAAAGCTCATACCCTTGCTACCTTCCTTCACATAACCTCTAACTCAGAAATGTTTGAGAGATACCTTAAGATAATGCTTACCAAAATGAAAATTTTTTCATATCATGATCATTTTTATGGTGGCACTTGGCATAGGTTTATATCTCCACACAAATGGGGTAATGAGAAAGGAAAATAATTCACTTTAAAAAACTAGGTTAACAAGGCATTAATTCAAATGAAATAGGAAGACTCAACCCATTGCACAAGTTAATTTGAAATCCATCTCATCTAAGGGCAATAGGTTACTTGGAATTGGTTTTGGAAATTCTCCTCTCAATATAATAAGGTCTTCCCATTAATTCTAATAGCAACACTTGAAACTTACATTCCTCAAGTTTTGTTCTCGAGTAAAAACATAAAAGATATTAAAGATGTGAAAATCAAAGAAAATCACAAATATCAGAAAAGAAAAGAAAAGAATTTAAATTTTTTTTGAACATTTTTAACATACTTAAACTACTTAAATACTTAAACTACTTAAACATAAACCTTCCCCTTCATACTTAAATTTTGCATTGTCCTCAATGTAAATGGAAATGTTCAGTATAGATAGGAAAATTCATGACAAATACGAAATATAATAAACATCCCCAACATCAAACATGAAAATGTGATGCATGCTAAATATTGCATTGAACTTAATAGAATGAAACATGTGAAATGCATAAGTAATGTTGTAGAAATTAAATACAAATACTATGCATTAATAAAATATGATGACAAGGAGGTAATATATTTTTTTCCTTCACAGAAACAATATAAAAGAAATAAAAACAATGCTCCTATATATCTATGCTTGAGGAATTTTAATGGCTCACAAGAAAACCAGGTGGTTTATAAAAGACCACCAAACTGCAGCCTCATTGGCTGAAGCTGTGTGGTGTTGTTCATCTCCTCCATGAGCTATATGCCATCAAGTAAATGGGGATTTTGAATAAATTGACTTGGAAGAACACCTTTGTTTCTTAGGTTAAGTGAATTAGATATTTGATTCAATTGTGTCTCAATTCTTTTAATAACTTGATCATGTGCAACAATTTGAGAATTGGATTTTAATGCTATTTCTACTTTTTCCATTAAGCTTGTAATTGTTTCTCAAAATTTTGATCATGAACAGGTTGGTTGTGATTTAAATTTAAAGAACTATTGTTCATTGCATTTTGTTCAATAAAAGGCTATCCTATAGATTGAGGTGGTTGTTGGCCTGGGTTTTTCCATGAAAAAATAGGATGGTTCCTCCACCTAGAATTATAAGTAGGATTGAAATTGGAGTTGTTATGTTGATTATAAAATAAAGCATTAACATCTTCAGAGTCATTTAAAATAGTATAGTCCTCTACAACATGACCTATGGCAAAGCAACTTGTACATTTAGGCATGGTAGGCTCAATCTTTTGTTTAAGTTGTAGTTCATCAATTTTATGTATCAAGATAGCCATCTTAGCTTCTAAAGCAACATGTGGTTCAATAATATGGACTCCCCTACGAGTAGGAATTTGTTCCTGACTTACTTTAGCAGCACTCTCCCATTAGGCAGTTCTTTTGGCTAGATCTTCTAAAAATTTCCAAGAATTATCTATTCCTTTGTTCAGAAATCCATTTTGACTCAACGATTCTAGGAGTGTCTTTGTGTGATAATCAATTCCTTCATAAATAGTTCAAATTTGGTTTTTGGCTACAATTTAAAATTTCATTTTTCCTTTTAATTGTGACATGCATTGGATAATATTTTCTTAGAAATTTAGAACAAAATTGATTCCAAGTGATAATAGAATTTGGTTGTAAACTGTATAACCATCTTTTTGTACTATCTTTTAAAGCAAAAGGCATATATCATAATTTAATTGCATCAACACACATGTTTGGTATTTTCATCATACTGCAAACTTCATTAAATTCTTTTAAAAACTAATAAGCATCTTCTTTTTCAAATCCATGAAATTTTGATAACTGATTGATGTAATTAGAATTTAATTCAAATCTGTCATTAGCACATTTAGGAAGTGTTATGTAGGAAGGTTCATTTATTAAATTAGGGTAAAACATACTAGCTATTGTTTGTTTTCTAGGTTGTTCCTATGGAGTAGCCATAATTGTTCTTTTTGTAGGTGTTCAAACTAATCTATGAGATGAATCCCTAGACCAACTTGACATACAACATTTAAATATAAAAAAATATTTGCTTGTGTACCATTATTAAATAAGCTTTAGCTACCATTTCATGTTGTTATGTAATAGGTACATCTATTTACAATAATACCACAATTGTAGTAAATGATATAAAATTTCAGATTTAATAAAAACATGCAACAAAACAACAAAGATGTTCATTTAGATTTGAGCACAATACAACAGAGATGTTCCAAAAGAAATAACAAATATTGCAAGTGTTCAATAGGGGAGGTTTTGAAACAACCCATGGCCAAGTTCGTGGGTAAACAAGTTTAATCTCGAACTAACACGTGGGCAGACAAAAAATACTACACACAGTGTTGCAAAGTATTTGCATAGGTTTTTAATTCATGTAACCACAATGTAGAAGCAGGCAAGGTTGATGAATAGGTTGAGCATTGTAGCCTCCATCAAACAACTAGATCTTGTAATAATAAAGACTATCCCATCAACTGAATTAGAGAATGAAATTGCCAGTGCACCCAAGGGTATGGGACAAGTAGGAGCTTCGCTGATTCATCGTCAATATTGATAGCAATAATTGTAAGTTCATTAATATATTGAGGTGTACTGCTTGTTATAAAGTAAACGATTCCATCAATAATCACATGATTCTTATTATTTGTTGGTTTTCCTCCAAAATAAACTTTTCTGACAGGTTGCTATTGATGTTTGTCAAAATGGTAAACCAACAAATATTGCCAATCAGTCCAAATATTAGGTTCTTCCCAGCAAAATAATTTATGCACGATCCTTCTATCAGTACCCTTAAATGTTAAAACTACACTTGAATCAAGTAAAACATGCTTGTCTCTATTAGGGTTTGAGAGTACCAATTCTATATATGTAGCAGGATTTTTAATCCTAATATCAGATTTGTTAGAGTTGTATTCTCCATAATGCCTAAAAATAATTAATCCATCGTTACATCCTAAAATATTGTGAACTCCTTCTAATGATATAGGTGGAAATCTTGCCTCAGAAGCAATTCCATGATACATATATTTTCCTGGAAGTGCATCATACCAAATCACTCCACTAACTGTATTTCTCATTTTGTATGCTTGGCATGAATATAAGTAATGCTTTGAAATAAATGCCCGTACACTCTTGCTCACACAACTTAATTTGCACAACTATCTCGCTGGCAAATGACTTAAAACCTCGTGCATGACATCTATGGGAATCTCCATTGCTCACTAAAATTCATTTGGCACAAAATAGTACATTTAATCAGAAAGAAAAATCAACTCAATATATCTAATATGCATGAAATAAATGTGCAATATATGAGTATTAATATGATTAAAATGATTGCAGAATAAGTTCCTAAAAATTTTGTCTACTATAGCTTACCCTCGAACTAAGTTCGAGGGTAACGTTGTTTACCCTCAGAGTACCTCATGGGTAAACCAGTAATCCATTAATTAACTTTGGATCTCTTCATCTGATTGTCCGGTTACTCGATTAACCTTATAAAAACCATTAATGCCCCTTCGTGCATTAACCCTCATTCCACAACCTACATTCACAGTACTCTCCTTCTCCCACACACCATGGCTTCAACTTCCATTGCTCCTCCCCCTACTCCAACAACAAGTTTTGAGTGGATAAAGATGCTGAACTTCAAGAAGTTCAAAATGAATGTAGAGATGTAGCACAATAAGGGCAAACGAAAGTGCAAAGTTGTGATTCGGGAGTAATAACTCAAAATGGTAAGGGAAGACACTACTGAGTGTCTAAGATAGAGTAAGGAAGCTTCCATTGTAGTTCCAACCTTTCTTAAAGATAAAATAGCCTCTCACATTGAGAGAGAGGTAGGATAGGAGCAGTTAGCTTGCCCTAGAAATCATTTAGCACAAGAGTTATTTAGGAGGAAATGTATTTTCTGGTTTCATAGAGAAGTCTTTTGTTTAGCCACTACTAGGTCCATTAAAATTAGAACAAAGACTTATATTGCAAGCCTATGGCAAGTAATCACACCAACAAAATCCATTTCAACTAAGGAATGGATGAGGTTACTACGATTTGAGCAATTTGAGTTGGCAGCTTCAAAGTGGCACAAGGGTAGCCGCCAACATGATAAGACAAAGGAGAAGATATTGAAGGATTTGAAATATCAGTTTCAACATTTTCGCACAAAGGTGGAAAGAGAATATGGCAGGATGAGTGTGCTCTTAGGCCCAACAAAGCCGTAGATCAAGAAATTGTATTTGTTAAGGTTGAACTGTGGTTTATGAAGGTTGTTCATTCAATCATTAAGGATTTAAATCATACCATAGTGGTCCGAGATGAAGTATTTGCATGCCTCCCTGGAGATAGAGATGAAAGGGAGCAATATGAATTTTTTTGCAGACATATCTCTCTCTAGGAGAGAGTTTTGAAGTTGCTGAAATTGCATCCCTATGTGCTATGTATGAATGGAGATAGTACATGGCTGAAAAAGCTGCATTTGCTGCTGAGATGTGTACCCTCTCTTTCATCCGGCTATCACCCGGAAGCCCATGGATTTCCACCGGCCCTGCCGGCGGATGGACCGAGGTACAGAGAATTGAAAGGTGTTTGTGTGAGCGCATCACCACGTGCGGTTGATGACTCGTTGAACGGAGTCGCCACCTTATTTTTGGGTAGAAAATAAGGAAAACCGGATGGGAAAGTGTCCTTCCACCATCGAAACGATAAAACCACGGGATTCACGTAAACTCGTGTAATAAGAGAGAACTGGATACGGGGCTCAGGGTACTGTTGGGGAAGGTGTTAGGCACCCCCAGATAGCCCGGGCATTCCTGGCCTCTCTCCGGCTCTAAAACGGAAAACATGATAGTCAATCCGGCCACGTATGGCCTCACCTTGGAAGACTTTCCAGAGTGTTTAGAGGGATAACCG